>JBAKBP010027533.1:0-29968 GCA_037953745.1 Lithodes maja | reverse complement strand
GTGTGTTAGGAATGAATGTTAAGAAATTGTTATATGAATTTGAATTTTACAGTGACTATGTATTATAATACGAGTGGCAATGTTAAAAGTCACTATATGAATGTAGACTGTTTTGTCAGCGTAAATGTGGTTGCAATATCCAAAACACCAGAGAGAATTTACTGAATTATAATCAGTCACTCCTATAAAATCGTGGACCTCCTGTTTTTCTTTATTCAAATATAACAATCTGAACTTATTTTTGGATGGAGCTTGGTTTTCAATAAATATCATATATATATATATATATATATAGTTTTGTAACTGAAATGTTGACAAATATATTATTAAATTCGTTTCCAAAGATATACTTCCATAAATAGAAATAGGTGAGGTCCACACATTTTGTATGGGTGACTTTACAGGCGAATTTACACAAGCGATTTTTCCAGCAATTTTTGGTCTCGCAGTTTTATACTTAGCCTACTAATAAATTAATAAGAATGATGCAAACTATAATTATCTACATTCAGTTATGTTGCCGATACCAGTGCAAAATATTTTCAAAATTTAGTCTGAATAATATTGTGAAACAGCAAAATATATTAAAAACCTTGCGTTTAGCCACCTTAAAGGAGGATATGTGTGTGTGTGTGTGTGTGTGTGTGTGTGTGTGTGTTGCTCTGCCTCTGTGCCCAGCATTATCTCACTCTCAAGCTGGGACGGTGACGGACGCTCAGGGCTTTAGTCATTGTTGATATTTTAATCTTGGATATTTTTATATTATGTATTAAATATGGACACTTATAGACGATTGTTTCATTTTGCCAACCTTTTTTCCTACTCCCCCCCCCCCCCCCTATGTGAAGGAAGGAGACAAATGGCAAAGCTTACTGTAACGAGTGTTCCCCCCCCCCCCCCCCCCCAAGGAAAAAAAAATACATACAGTATATACCGGGTATATAATAATATTAATATAAATAATATATATATATATATATATATATATATATATATATATATATATATATATATATATATATATATATATATACCGGTAATAAATATTTAGATAAATATACATAGGCCTATACCGGTAAATTAAAAAAATGAATCAATAAAAACAATAGATATAATATAATATAAAATACATGAAGCAATAATTAAATAAAGATGCAAACTGACAGGGTGTCAAATGCATTCAAGGTACGAATCTAATATATATATAAAAATATACATGTGGATAGAATATTAACACTTATAACCTAAACACGCGTTGTATACAGCCATGATTTGTATCGCATTTCATGTTACAAATCAACAAATAGAAATTTGTGAGAACTGGAAAGCCAGATGAACTTAAGATCTGACACCATTAATGTACTCACAAACACTATACCCGACCCATCAATCCCAGCCAATTAAATAATAGTAAAATGTACAAGTTATAGGTATAAAAATCAGCCTTATAGAAAATATGAGATCACACAAACTACACCAGGCACCAAATACAAGCAAACCTTTAAGGGGGATGGTTCACTTTTGGGGCGTTTTTTGCATGTATTCATTATGTTTCTAGTTTCCTCCCTAGACCTCCATCAAATAAAAAAAAAAAAAAAAAAAAAAAAAACATACATTAGATCCCCCTTCTAGATTAATTTGTAAATTTCCCGGCCGAAGGCCGGTTCTTCCAACATTACAGGCTCACTATCATTCGCCAGGGGAAAAATTGACACCTAAATAGCACGAAAGGTCTAAATATTGACGAAGAAATGAGGCGAAATGTCTTAAAATCGACTAACTAATGGGGAAAACATCTTAACCCTCTCACGTTCTTGACGCAATTTTGAGCCTATTAGGGATACTTTAAAGCCTTTGTTACCATCAGGGGTATTTAGAAACCTTTAGTTTAGTTACTTCAACCTCTGCAGTTGTCTTTGAGTTAGCTGTGGGCAGAAAACTAATTTTGGAGAGGTAATTATAAGAGTGAGAGAACTCTATTTCTTATTGCTAATCTGGCAACCTCTGCGTCATATGGTCGTGAGAGGATTAACATCTGAAAACTAATGGGGCTAAACATGAGGGAGAAAGTGGTCCAGAAAACCGGCCCATCCCCCCTTAAATGTGGCTTTTGAAACGACATATATACTGGAAATATGTGCTATTCAAATGTACTAATAAGTTAGAACACATGCAAGGTAAAAAACACAGTCCCACAATCTACAAGAAGCAAATGCAAAACAGATTATAACACAGATGAAAAAAGACATCTGCACAATTAATGACCACTTGCTAGTGTCATGCGATAAGGAAGTTGGAGCCGTAAACATCGATATTAAACATAAATACAATAATAATGAAGGTTTCTGATAGATAGAATTTTAAATTTGATTTGATGTATTTACTATTTATTCAAGTACTACAATTGTATTTATTCAAGTACTACAATTGTATTTATTCAAGTACTACAATTGTATTTATTCAAGTACTACAATTGTATTTATTCAAGTACTACAATTGTATTTATTCAAGTACTACAATTGTATTTATTCAAGTACTACAATTGTATTTATTCAAGTACTACAATTGTATTTTAGCTGGTAATTCCGTTAAACATCGAAGTCTACAGCTGCAACTTCCTTATGGCTAGACAATCGCAAGTGGTAATCATATATCCCTGGTGCATTAAGGGGTATGATATAAGAACTTTATATACCGATAACCTTCTTTCAAACAACAGTACTCATTTCATCAACTACTTTTGTATTTCAGTAGGTTTTGTGCCTCTAATAATAATTAGAACGGTAATGTAACTTACTGTAGCCTATAGGTATTTGATTGCAAGTTCTAGGACAACTTGCGCCAATAATGCAGACAAATAATTGCGGTTAAGAAACAATATGACCGTGTAGGCCTATATATCGTAATCATAGCCTATACCAAAAAACAAACATATGCCCATATTTTGTAAAGTTGCTATTGTAGCCTAATCATTAGTAAAGTAACCTAACGTCGCCATAAAACAATGAAAATGGGTTCATGTGAACTAGACTAGCATATCACTTACTTACTGATAACACGGTAACTACTTGATATAAGGACGTGACTGGATGTAATTTAGCCATACACTTCAAAATGTTTAAAGTGTTTGTTGTAGTATTATTAGCAACGGCAGGTGGGTAGCATATATTATAATATAACACGTAGGCTATGTTATACTCTATTTTTTTCCAGATGACGGTAAATTGAATCTCTTAGTAGCTGATCTCTCGATACTTAATGGAAATATATGAAACTGCTATGGCTGTGTGTCGTATTAATGGCAAGTTTTCATAATTAACATCATATTTCGCTACAAAATCTACCTTATAGCTGAGTAACAGAGATAGAAACATGACAATTTACCTTCAGCTGGACAAAAATAGACTATAGTTTAATCTTCTTTATTTAGGCCTACTTATTCAATCAGCATAAACTATTGTGATTGATATTGTGATTGATAATTTGTTCAACAAGTACCGGTAATATTACAAAATCGCATATTCCACAGATATTATTAGCCTATCTATTCACAGTCTTCCAATGTTCACGTTCAGTAAATGATTCAAACTCGGGGACGTTGGGCCACTCCCATCTTAAGGGGAGGTTTTTGGTGTTTCTGGACCCCCTTCTCCCTCATGTTTAGCCCCTTTAACCATATTCATATTGATGATAGTTACTGAATTTAGATAAACTTTATCATATCAAGTGTTATCTTCACTCAATATCACAACGTACTTTAAAATCAATAGTCTACTTAAATTCCTATAGCTTACGCCCAGTGCCTATTAGAACTTGATTGTATTCCTAATAGGTGGCAATATGACGTGGCAGACAACAGGACAATTATTAGTGATACTACACTTTTCATTCTTCCATTTTCACACAATTTCACATCTCCAATCTTTGTTTTGAGCTTGATTATCCACTTAGGCCTAGTTACTTTTTACGGTACCTTTGCCTAGTTCTTCTACTCGCTTTACTATTCCATTTTACACAATTTATGTATTTCTTACAACCCTCTATTTGTTTTAATTTCTCCCCCAACAGTCCACAGTAAGTTACCAGTAGTGAATTCTTCGGAAAAATTGGCGCTTATGAGAAATAAGTAACATGATTAATATTATTATTATTATTATTATTATTACCATACACTCATTTCTCTCCCAAGTTCCCCAACAGTCACAGTCAGTTACCATACACTCATTTCTCCTCCAACAGTCCACAGCCAGTTACCATACACTCCTTTCTCCCCCAACAGCCACAGCCAGTTACCATACACTCATTCCTCTCCCAACAGTCCACAGCCAGTTACCATACACTCATTCATCTCCCAACAGTCCGTGCCCAGTTACCCTGCACGGGGTTCCAGTGCCTGCCAGAACCAGGTGACTGTCTCCCCAGCAGTTGGCACTGTGACGGCCAGCAGGACTGTCCCTCGGGCAATGATGAACTCGGATGTCGTAAGTATTTCTTTCTTTTTTTTACCCCCTTCTCCCTCATGTTAAGCCCCATTAATTTTTGGATTTTAAAATGTTCGCCCCATTATTTTGGCGATTTTAAGATCTTTCGCTCCATGTTTGTGGTCAATTTAAGACTTTTCGTGCCATTTAGTTGTCGATTTTTGTTTTTCCTGGCGAGCAAAAGCGTGCCTGCAATTTAGGAAGAACCGGCTGTTGGCCTGGCGCTTGTCTACCAAAAATGAAAACAAAATGGTCTCGAAGCCGTCTGGGGGATATTTTTTAAAGCTTCATGGAGCTCTAGGGAGGAAACTAAAAAACAAAACAAAATAATAATAATAACAATAATAGGCTAGTAAGATAAAACAAAATATATTCTCCCCTAAATTTAAGATACTATAGGACTGCTGTAAACTAGTTTGGATGTGGATGATCCGATGATGTAGCCTACAGTTAGTTGATCATATGAATTTGCATACAATGTGATTTTATGTAGGCTATGGAAGGAAACATAATGTGCTTGGTATTGGAATAATGTTCTATAAAACAGTTAAATACTCACATTATTTAACTACTGCACAAGAAAATAGTTTAATTCAATAGTACTAATTTTCTTTCCATACATAGGCCTACAACCATGGAGTGTAGGCCTAGGCTATACAAATTATGTGGCGAACTGTAAGCCTACGTTATGAACTTATGATAAGAGGCTAGGTAGGCATATCCTAAGACAGCTATGTAGATCATACATATTTGTTGTTGCTGGAAAGCATTGGAATTATTGTCGAGCCCTTTGTCATATGCAGGATAGCCTATCATAATGTCATAATACGACGCTTATGACCAGGCAAATAAGAATTGCATCGAAGTACTTTTCAATTGTATACTTTATGGCTGTGGTAAAATACAAAAGTTGAAGCACTCTTACCTCATGGTGAGAAAATTCCTGTGTAGGCCTAGACATGGCACTAATTAAATCTGCAGGGCTAGCCTAACTGGTTCCCCATCCAAGCGCCGCCATCACTCCAGAACTGCAACAACCTTAACTTGGCACCACAACCAACAGCTGCAGTGACGCCCACAAGAACCACTGACCTCGGCTGAATCAATTCACCCACCACAGGAACACTGAACTCGCAAAATAAGACAACCTGCGCACAAAGATCTAGTGATCTACCCCCAAGCGCCTGCCGAAGTTGACAGACGATCTCACTTTCCCGCCAAACACTCCTCCCTAGGCTCCTTTTCAAATGCCTAAAACTAACCAACATCAACTAACTAACTAACATCAATCAAATTACACCGCAAAAGTTTAGGTTAGTTAGTTATGTAGAGCAGATTAATTAACCAGACCACTGAGCTCCATACGGAACTCTCATAGGTCTGGCTGAATTTTGTGTTATGTATTTATTTATTTTAGGTAGCCTACATTGGGTTTAAAAGGGATAAAACTAAAATGTGTGTGCATTTATTTACCTACATGTACTCAGTGACGTGCTCTGAGGGTTACTACAAGTGTGAGGGCCTGAACACAGTCTGCATCAGAGAACACTGGATCTGTAACGGCTTCCTAGACTGTCCACACCGAGAAGATGAATTGCCCTGTGGTAAGGAAAGATGCTGCTGTTGTGCTAAATTGACTCTAGCTTAGGGGTTTTAAAGGAGCTGTTGTGGTCTAACGGGCTAAGGCTCTAGCGCTATGTTGGTGACGACTAGCCGCGTGGGTTCGAATCTCGGCTATGCCACGACAGTTTCCAGTGCTATATAGCCTTCGTCGCTTAGTGCTGTAGAATTAATTACAGTTGGGGATATCCCCCAGATGAAATTAATTCATAAGGTTATTCAACCTTAGGGGTTTTAACGGATATATGAATAACTGAACAACACATAGGCTTACGGCCCCTACAGCTATATAGCTATCGACAGAGATATTGTAAACCTACTGTAAATCACAATAAAATCTTATTTGATCTTTCTCCATGTTTGCTTACTGGTTTAATGTAAAGCTAATCATGGGAGTCGCCATAATAATCATCTTCCATCACCACCACGAAATCTCATTGTCTTACCTTTCTAGAACCATCCCAAAAATAAAAATTCACCACCACAATCACAACTAGTACTGTATTATTATTGCCACTACTATTACTAGGCCTACTATCATTATTCTACTTGGGCCTACTACCCCTTACACTACTATCACTATCACTAACCCACCCCATCACAAGTATACAGTAATTCATACAAAGCCGTTATGCTATAGGCCCTATGCCAGCTAACAGATGAAGTTAGAAACTGCACTCCCTCCAGTAAAGTAACCACTCAGGCATAGCCTACCCTATAAATAAATATATATTTATTAAATTATTATCAGGCAACCCTAATAGGCCTACTATTCCCATCATCCCCACTACTCATCCCTTTCATCACTATTTCCCAATCTCTTACTCACCACCACATTTCCCAATCACAACTACCAGTACTTATTAAAATCACCTCTTAATGTAGCCTATAAAACAGTAATGCGCTAATATCGCCACCTCATTCTGGCTACATCCTTGATTCCTTGAAAGTTCATCTATAGGGGCCTATATCTCTGATCTCTGCCGTGATCTCTGAAGGGGTGGCCACGAACGAATTGCCCCGATGCAACTCTGTCCTCCAACAACGTCCATGGTGATGGGCTGGTCTATCAGAGTGAGAGCTGAGCAATCTCTGCCATACCCATAGCTTACTCTGACTGTTCCTTTAACTTATATATTTTCTAGATCTCAAGTGACGGCGTCTCTTCCGTGGATTGACCTCCCAATCTACCAAGATTGGAAGCCAAAGCGTCACATTTTTCCCTTGCCCCTCAACTTTCTCTTCATAATTGCCGAGGGGCACAGGGCCCTGGGTGGGGCTTTGGTTTCCCGGGCGTTTCCGCACCCTCCTCAGCTCCCCGCCATGGAGTGGCTTCGGTCACCCAGGCTTTATTGTGGTCGGCGGGGAGGGTTCTGTGGGGGCACTCGGTTATGGCCTTGGGGCTGTTCGGCCAGGCAGCTTGGGGAACAACAACAACGTCCATGCTTCACTTCCGTAAGTTCCGTACGTCAATGTCGGGATTACCACACTATCATGCAAGGGCTTCTTTACTTCCATGCTGACCACCCTATTTCTTGTTACTGCTTTCAGCGTTACTACAACCCTCTTCCCTTGTTGCACTCTCTCCCGCACTTCTTCATTCACACCCCCACCTTTACTCAACACACTGCCTGAACACTTAAATGAGCTGACATTTTTCATAGCCTGACCATTCAACCTCATCTCACACTCTGTGACCACACCAATTTCAACGACCAAAACCATATTCTTCCTCGAATTTACCTTCAGATTCAGTTTTTCACAAACTGTTCCAAACATATTTACCAGCCCCTGCAACTCCCATTCACCATCACTCATCGGAACTGTATTGTCTGCAAACAGCAGTACAGGCAACTTCATGTGCTTACTACTGTATTGATATTAAAATTGGGTATTGGCAGCTGTGGTAGTTTTTATATAGGCTATAATTGTAATGCATGTTAATATATGTTTTTTTTCCCCACATTGAACAGCCACAGGCCCCTCTGGGTGTGCTGAGGATGAGTTCACGTGTAACGATGAGCGGTGTGTCAAGCTGATGTTCCGCTGTGACGGTATCTTGGACTGTTTCCGTGGAGAGGATGAGGACAATTGTCGTATGTGTTCAACTTTTGTTCTTCTTGTATACAGTATATGAATACTCTATTATCCCTATTTTTATATCCTCATCTGTCAAATTCTCACAAATGCAGACTAATCAATTGTAAAATGTATTGGACTCTGATTCCTAAAATCCTTCATAAACAAATTACAGTAATTTGGAGCTAATTAAAACAAAATAAATTATCGATTTGAGAAACACAAACAAGACTATTCATCATGCATCATCCCATTTGCTCCTACAAGTTTAATAAACATTTGACTTTTTAATTAAAGGTCCTTCTTAAATTAGTAAAAATCATCTGGCAGAAGATAGATTAAAAGTGATACTACTCTGAGCCCAGATTTATCAACTAGTATACAGTAGATACAAATGACCGCAAACGAGTGGAAATAAGGAAGGATCAACACCATAAAAGAAAATTTACTTGCACTTGTGGTCTACATTGTTTATCATAGGTCAAATTTGTTAGCAAAATTGGGTCCTGCTATACAATTAAGTGTTAATCCGGATCCTCCTTCCCCAGCCTCGTGTAACGAAGGGTACCACTGTAATGACGACACCTGTATCCCAGACCTGTATCTGTGTGATGCACAAGAGGACTGTCCTGATGGTGCTGATGAACTCATATGTAGTAAGTTGTTCTCTTTCTGATTCATCAATTAAATTAAGTAAAACAATGATTACCCATCAGACGATATCCTACAACTGTTATAGGCAATTTTGCAGCGGTCATAAATTGATGAAGCTCAACTACTTAACTGAAATGTATGGTAAATACAGCAAACAAAACATTAATGTCTCAACACAAAATATATCTACTGTACTGTAAACAGAATCGCAATACGTTAAAAATTATAATTTGTTTATCGCATAGAAACTTTAAACAGCAGATAATATTGTTCCATTTTTTCACCTAGATGAGTTTTAATTCTAATAGTTTTCTATAAACTTGTAGAATGAAGTCAAGCAAACATAAGAAAGATGCATTTCTCAAAATTATCTAATTTCTCCTAGTGGATTTCTAACCTCCGATACAACCCACCACTAACACTGTTTGTGTGACGCTGATGAAATCTCTCCATGATAAAACCGTCTATTCCAATACAGGTCTCTCTAGATTTACGATTGGGTTACGTTCCTGAAAACCCGATCTTAAATAGGAAACTTGTATAGTGAACCCTAAAATTAATGGGGTAAGTGGGGATGCGTTCTCGAACCAGTCAAAACCAAAACCCATACACCTACAAACCTAAATAATATCGTAAATTGGGGCATCGGATAATGAGGGAGACCTGTACACGATTTCAACTTCTTTCCCCTTTAGATTGCAACGCCGGTGATTTCTTCTGTGATGATGGCCACTGTATCCCTCCCACCTGGGTCTGTGACGGATACTTTGACTGCTTCGAGGGGGAGGATGAAGCTAACTGCAGTATGTATCATTAGACAAACTATATCATGTGGAGCGTATACTGTAGTGTGACAGAATGACTAAAAGCGTATATAAGTGAGGTGGAAAAGAAGAGAGGGAGAGGCAGATCGAGAGTGAGATGGAGGGATGGAGTTGAGATATATGAGTGAAAGTGGTATTGGGTGGGAAGATGGGCACCAGCTGATAGATGGCAAAGGAGCATGGAGGTGATTAATTTTTGGCCACCCCTTGGGAATTAGGTCATCTGGCAATATATATATACAGTAGATGATCAAATGATGATGGTGATTATTATTAACAATTGCATCAAACATTTTATGAAAGATGAGCTAATTAGAAGTTAAAACAAAAACTTGAACGAGCAGGTGCAAGGTATAAACAAGTTTATGCAAGCACTGCATTTACCTGAAATTCAGGGATATGAAAATGCTAGTAACATACAAATATTGTCAAGAACTAATTTCTTGTCACCAAGTTATTTATAATTCTAGAGCATATTTTGTCTTGTTTAGTCCTGGTTTCTATTTACCCCAACTGATCTACAATATCTTGTTTCCCTCCTAATTACATTTCATATGGACCAACCAAACTCATTAACAAATTTATTTCCATGTGACATGGGAATAAATTTGTGACTTGACCATGTGTCAAATTACCTCACTGAAGATAAACCAAATATTTCATCTTTAACACCTTTGTTAAAAAACTTCCACAAACTTTTATAGAATTTTGTAACCAAATTAATTGATGTTCAGCAAGATCTGAACCCCTGCCATCCTGATATTATTGATGATACACAATTCCCCACTATTCCCTTCCAGCTGTAGTCAACCAGAGTCACCGTAATGTTATGAAGAAAGATTTGATTCGCATCAAGCCCTTCCTCATATGGGCTGCCAACAACTGACCTCAACCATCACAGGGAACAAAGGTTAGGGGACTTGACCGGGACACTTGCAGCAAGGAGAGCAGCCATCAGGTGACCGAGATATACCTGCGCAAAACAGAAAACAACCGCCTTTTAAACAATACTGAAAGGCAATACCCTGAGAAGAGACAGTAAATATTTATCACAAAGCTAATTCAATAAAAGTACAGGTATATAATCTACATCTTTGCTTATTCTATTTTTTTTCATAACAGTAGGGCAATATCCTGAGAAGGGACAGTAAATATTTATCATCACGGTGCATATTCAATAAAAGTACAGTCTGGCCTGCCAACACGCGAGGGCGCGGAATGAAAATTCGCGTATTAGCAATAGAGTATTATATGGTAATAAATCGATATGGGCGGCACTGACTCCAAGTTGTCTACTTTAGGCCTATTTATCTCCGTCAATTGCCACAAAAGGTACATATAATGTATACATAAACATCCAAATCATAAGAAAATATAACAATAATAATAAACTCACCTTAAAATTAACAGTAAATGTCCAACACGAGTCGGACAGCTGTTGCGCGAGCGTGGACTGAGGGTAGACTGGCGTATCCCACAATGTCCTGCGTGCCTACGTAACCGGCGCGGAATGGTGGGGGGCCTCGCGTATTAGCTGAACTCCCCGGAATTGCCCTTATATCGGGCCCGGATTCGCGTTTTAAAGGTACATCACGCATTTTGAAAGTTTTGGGTATGATTCGACCCCCTCCTCGCGTATAAGGTGAATCGCGTATTAAAAGCTCGCGTATTGGCAGGTCAGACTGTACTGGTACATAATCTGCAACAGTGATTATCCTTTTTTCTTCTTCTAAACAGTATATTGCCCAGCTACTAAGTAAACCCTTCACTTGACTATCCCTGCCATACACGCACGACTACACCAAGGTGTAGTTGTGCGTCATGACAATGACCCTTTTCGTCTTGATGAACCAAGGGCTTTCCAGCAGTCTTCTTTCTTTGAGAGGTCATTCTCCCACATGGCTCCGAGGTTGTATAACAGGTTGCCGCTGTCCATGAGACAACTGAGTTCTGTTGAATGCTTCAAGAGACAACTTAAGACTTTTCTCTTTGAGAGAAGCTATGATCTTGAGAGAGGTGTCATGACAGATGGCTATAGAGTTTAGGCTGTTTTGCCACTGCTAGTGATTGTTAAATGTGTGTTGTATATATGCCTTCTTTTGATGCATTGATTTTGTTCTTTTTTCTTTCTCTTTCCGAGCGCTAGTGAATTCTTCGGAAAAATTGGCGCTTATGAGAAATAAGTAACATGCTTATTATTATTATTATATACTCAAGCTATTACATAATTATTTTCTTCAGCATACTAAAAACTTGACCAACCAATTTATAGTCTGCTTTGAAATTAATAAAAAAAGAATGAATATAAGACTAAATAAGACCTGTTTACAATTGTATTAATAAAAGGCAAAAATTATTAAATTATTTATTAAATGCAATATAACCGCACTAAGTCTTAAATGTTCGGGTAGCTTGCATGGGACATACAAAAATATTTGCCGACTCCCCACTTCTACACACACACACAATACTGTACATACAATGGCTACTGCATATATTCACATTGACTGGGGCTCAACATCGGCTCAAAATCATAAGTTTATCAGTGGAGGATATGAGAAAAATACTGTACATGGGGGTTCAGTTAGTTACCTAAGATACCTAATAATACTTTAATACTATCATACAAGAAACAATAATTCTAATGGTACACTAATATATTAATGAGCAATCTATAGATGGTAGAAATACAATAAAAAGAATCATTCCAGGGTATATATAAAGTGATATACAGGTCTCCCTCAATCAGATATTGAGGAAGACCTGTATATTGTACTTTTTTTATATGAAGCTGACAATAATGACAAATAACTGGTATGGGAATGATTATGGCTTACCTTGTAGTGTGTATTATTAACTGCCCCAATTTTTCGCTCATTTTCTATTTATACTCCGGGTCGCTGATCCCCCTCCGTAACTTCTACGGCTACTAAATCTAGCTATCAGAAGAGACTGGATGACTCCGTCGACGACACCTGCCCAGAATGCGACACATCATCCCATACTATTAAACACATCATAGAAGACTGCATTCCACACAATCACTTACGCCAACAACATAATAATCTACACTCCTTGAGAGCCCTGTGGGAAAGCCCGTTCGTGGCTATGGCCTTCCTTAGGGACTCGGGGCTGTTCGGCCAGGCAGCCTAGGGAACGACAACAACAACTGGTATCTATTGCAAGACGCTTTAACCCCAAAGAGGGTGAATAATAAATTGTCTCCATATTCCGAGACAATTAGTTCGATTCTTTAACTTGTTTTCGGTGGAGGGTTGATAGCCTGAGCATTGCTGAATAATTGGCATATGAATAGCCATATGAATCAATACAGTACGGTATATGGCCTTCCTTAGGGACTCGGGGCTATTCGGCCAGGCAGCCTAGGGAACGACAACAACAACAACTATCAATGATTTTATGGATTGTGAATAAATTTGAGTTTTGTTGTGCATTTTTTTTTTTTTTTGCGTTGTGCTGTCCTTGTTCGGGCTGTCTCGAATCGGCCACACCCAGAAAAAAAAGAGGGGGGGGGGGGGGCATGTGCCATTACATTACATTAATGAAGTCAACGCACCAGGCGACAAAGGCCATATGGCACGAAATAGTTAAAGACGGGAAGGAAGTTAACTAAATATCATCGAGAACTCGAACATGATGAAGGAAGGACATAATACGGGAGATAGAAAACGAGGGAGATTCAGAAAGAAAATCTGCAAGACATGGCGGCCGGCGGAGGAAAGCCAGAAAAGGGAAGAAACGCGTGCGGGCAACGGAAAATAAGGGGCAATCGAGGAAAAGATGGGAGACAGAAAGCTGAACGGTACAGCGCGAGCAAAGAGTCGGAGGAGAACGGGACATTAAAAACGAATGGGTAAGTCTGGTGTGGCCAATGCGGAGACGGGCCAAAGCCGTCTCCCAACGGCGATTACGGTGGGAGGGATCAGACCACCCAGAAACGGACGGTTTGACAGAACGAAGTTTATTAACGGAGATAGCGGACCACTGAGTCTGCCACCTCGACCAAAGAAACCTGGACAAGGCAGGGAAGAAATCAGAGGCCGGGACAGCAAGTGAGGAGCGGGTACCCCGCACGGCAGCAGAACGAGCAAGGCAATCAACCCGCTCATTACCGCAAACGCCAACGTGACTGGGAACCCAGCAAAAACGTACAAGCTTTTTGCGGACGGAAAGGCGGAAAAGCCATTCCTGAATAGAAAGAACTAAAGGGTGTAGAGCAGGGGAGGACTGTAAGATAAGTAGAGCACTGAGAGAATCAGAGAACAAAGTAAAGGACGAGGAGGGGAAGGAACACATAAAACGGAGGGCAATAAAAATAGCATAAAGTTCAGCAGTTAATATACTGGCAACAGGAGGTAAAGAATATTGATACGAGCAAGTGGGAAAAAGGACGGCAAACCCCACGCCTACCGACGTCTTGGAGCCATCAGTAAACACAGGAGTGGTTGTAGCGTGAAGAGAGAGGTGATCTAAGAAACGAGACCGAAGAACGAGGGGAGAAGTAGAGGACTTGGAACAAGGGAGGATGGAAGGGCAAACCGAAGGACGAGGGAAAAGCCAGGGGGGAAAAGAGCAAAAGCGGAAAGGGAGGACGTTAGAAACAGGGAAAGAGCACGATGCGAGCAGCGAGAGCATGCGGACAGAAAACGGAGAACCAAGACGGGGGTGAGACGAAAAAGTAGCAACGACCGAAGGGGGAAGGGAAAGATGTGAAGATGGGAATTGTTGAAGGCGAGCGTAAGAACGAAGGGACAGGAGAGCCCGACGGCGATAAAGAGAAGGGAAACCAGACTCAGCATAGAGGCTTTCAACAGGAGAGGAACGAAAAGCACCAAGGGCAAGACGAAGACCAGAGTGATGAACAGAATCAAGAGCATGGAGAACAGAATCAGAGGCTGAAGAGTAAACTTGACAGCCATAATCCAACTTAGAGAGGACAAGAACCGTATGAAGCCGAAGAAGAAGCGCTCGATCAGCACCCCAAGTGAGGTGGGACAAGGACTGAAGAAGGCGGAGGCGGAGTAAGGCAGCAACCTTGAGAGAAGAAACATGAGCGGACCAATTAAGACGAGAATCAAAAGTAAGACCCAAAAAAGTAGTAGAGGAACGATAAGGGAGGGCAGTACCATAAAGAGTAAGAGGAGGATGAGGAATAGAATGGCAACGAGTAAAGGACATCGCGCAGGATTTGGAGGTGGAAAAACGGAACCCGTGGCGGGTTGCCCATGAAGAAACAGCCAGAATAGCGGATTGGATAAGAAGACGTAAAGCAGCAATATCTGAGTCGGCTGCGTAAATCGCAAAGTCGTCGACATACAAGGAAGACCGAACCCCGACAGGAAGAGAAGACACGATACCGTTGTAATAATAGTCAGGTTACTTATATAGCGCCCTTATCTCCTCCTTCAAGGATTCACAAGCGCTTGACTTTCTTTAATCAACCAGAGACCATTACCCATCTCCTTTGCTTAACCCGGCAAGCGCGATAGGCCTCACAGAAGGCTTCCTATAGGGAACGCGATAGGCCTCACGGAAGCAAGACCATAAAAAAAGCCTTCCATAAAAAAAAAGGGCCCATCAAAACAAAGGAATTTGTCTCTAGGTGAGATAATTCCCCTCCAGTACTCATCCATGTAAATCTCACCCACCCCCCCTCCCCTCCTTATTCCCCCCTCCTCAATTATCACCTATTTTTCCTCTTATTATCATCATTTATCGGTTATTTTTCTCTCCCGCGATAATGTAGCACAAGTGGGTTGCAGAAAAGATCGTTATGCAACACCCAGACACCGGCCCACACCGCCCCGCTCGTCTCAGTTACCTCACAGACAGCGAGAGAGGAGGGTTGCCTGTGGCTCTCTCTCGCCTGAGATTATGACCGGGTGGCCAATATCTTCGTTTTTCACCACCCAAATGCTTTTCCCACTTCTTTTAGCACTCTTGAAGGTTCATATGAACGGTGAAGGGTGAGACGGTGAAGCACTTGAGCGAAGCAACCGGCCGCTTCAGAGATGGAGCTGCTTCGAGCCATGATGGATGCTTCACATGTCTCACTCTCCAGACTGGAACAAGACCTCACGGGCTTCACCGTGTTGAGCGGTGGAATGTACAGGCTCTCAGCCTATGCCCGAGAGGGAGTAGTTGGAATATAGAAAAAAAAAAAAAAAAAAAAAAATATATACATCATATATGTAAAATAAAAGCATACCGAAAACAAATAATGCTCTATATTGTAAATATAACGAATTCTGTCAGAATCCAAGGCTAGAAATGCACAAATAACTACCCTAGCCCCTAGGTCTATTTCGCGCTTGTCAGGTTAAGGGGAGACAGTAATCGCCGGCAGTATCCCAGAAAAACTTTTCAACCTGAGCAGGGATCGAACGCCAAAAATCTGCAGGATGGGAAGCAGACACGCTATCAAATTTTATTGAAAGTTATTTATATCAGTCTCGCTAATTAGATCGCAGCGCACAAATTGTCTAGTCTCCACCCTATGCATCATCAACCACTCCTGTACAAAGCTGAATAAAACATATTCCAATATGCAGGACAACTAAAAAATCAAACACATGAACTTTTGGTAAACACACTATGGAATACATATGGCTCCTACACAGGACATCATATATTTTGTCAACCGTATTGATAACAGCCAGGAGGTATGGCTGCTTTCTTTTCATTTATAACCCAAAAAGATCATGAAGCAGGGTTAGACTTAAACTAGGCCTACAGAAATTCATAACAGAACATCCATTTACCTGAAACCATGATAAATAAAAGTCCTTTAGTACCTGTAATAAATATATGGTGCAGCTGAGGGCTTAATTTGGAAATACCTGTATAACCAATATTGTTCTTGTTAAGCTAACTGTTATATGGGAGACTTTTCAAGATAAATGAAGGATTACTTTAAAAGGGTAATAAGACAAAATTAATACTCTCTACAGAAGTACTGTAAGTATTTAGTTCAATGAACAAATGAAAACAAGACTGCTTGAACAACCATCTAATAATGACTGTTAATATTACCTTGGATGAAGCCTTTATTGAATTATATGTTAGCATCAGATGGCATATTAACTTAGAGCTTGATATAATTTTCATCAGGAAGCTTATCAAGGTTTCAAAATAAAGTAGACAAAATTCAACCAATTCCCAGTTTGATTACAGAAAGCTTGGACGCCGCACCTTCCAAGCCGTTATAAATACAGTTGTTAGTCTTTTATCAGCTCTACAGTATTTACATCTATACAGAAAAATGACAAGTGTAGACACATCAGGCATCAACAAAAGCAAAGGAACTCCTCAATAATCACAGGTACTGTACAGTCAAATTCAAGAGTTCGCCAAAAATCTTGCTCATAAACTGTAATTTTTAAGTTATAGGGATTCCTCACTTTAAGGGGAGATTTCTACTTGAGAATTTTTTGTTTCTTGGCCCTTTTCTTCCTCAGGTTTAGCCTCATTCATTTTAAAATTTTAAGTCATTTGCTCCATTAGTTTGGCAATTTAAGAACTTCGCCCAATTTCTGTCAATTTTAAGAACTTTCGTGCCATTTAGGTGTCAATTTTTTCCTGCCGAGCGATAGCGAGCATGTAATTTTAAGAGGAACCGGCCTTTGGCCGGGATGTACAAATTAATCTTTCTTACAGTTTCTTACAGTAGATCCTCTGGAAAAAGGCAAACTATGCCTGTGTATCCAGCTCAGTACCAGTACTTGCACTACTGCGGTCGTTCACGGTGTTGGCGGCGGCGGTAGCAGACGCACCATTTTTACTATTCTGTATTTTTGTTTTATAATCAAACTTCAAATCTTGTCTTCCCCATGCTTTATCAAGATTACTTTCAAACTCCCTTATTGATTCGGAATCGACTACATACTGGGGCAGTGCGTTCCACTCATTTACCACTATCACAAAATGAGTTCTTTGCCTTCTCAAGCCTATTTCTTTCTTTGTAAATTTTCTTAGAGTGTCCTCTTGAAAGAGGATCTTCGGGTGTTTTTGGGGGCTTGATGAAGGTCTAGGGAGAAAACTAAAATGATAATAGGTAAATAAATATATCCCCTAATATACAAACAATACAGAAACAGAATGATGAGATACAAGGTAACAGGTTTTGTCTTCTAATCTTACTGCCAGAGATTTTGTCTTCTAACCTTATTGCCAGATTGAGCGGTCTGGGAAAACGTGAATCTTACAGTAATAGATTTGTGGGTCATTAAACCATATGAAATTCCTGGTGTAATGAGAACAAGAATTCAGAAATCTGCAACACGTCTACTAGCCCAGCGAGGCATATACAGCTTTTGTAGTAGACACTTTGATATTTACAATTGATTTTACGACACATGGTCTGGTTTAACAACCATAGCACACTTACGATCAGGCTAGGTTGGTTAAATAATACTAAAGGAAATTAACAATCTGCCCAAGTACCTCCTCTCAATATCTACAAATCTGTAGATACTATATTACCGGGTATATAAAAAGAGGTATGTGAATTCCTATAGTAATTTACACCCTAAATTATATCGTCAATCAGTAAAACTTATACAAAATCTTTACTTTACTTCCACTTTGGAATTAAAGAAAAAGAAAAAAATATGGTTTCTGATACACACTTCGAGGACATTTCAGTAACTACCCAGTAACTTATAATCCCCATATTTAATCTTAATGGCAAGTTATTTTTGACATTCCATAAAAATATAAACTAATTCAACAACCACTTGTATCTTACAACATAGTTTCTGACTAACTTTAACTAAAATTAATTATGAATTGCAATGACACTAATTGGTCACATTCATGATGAATTGCTTTGAAAGCCCAAAGTAATGTGGAAGATTCTCTCTCAACTTTCTGATTGCAGTCTACATAAATAAGGCACTATAGATTACTTTATACTTACATCTTACAAACAAAAATATATATAATAAGGTCAAAATATCGACTAATACATTCACACATACCTATATTGCTGATACCTCGCTCCCTGTCGTACAGTTGGGTACAGGGAGTGGTATGACAGAAAAGTCTCCAGGTTACTTTGTCCTTACACATTTGGTTTGGGCAGGTTGAGAGATTGACAGAGTAGTGTTGGGTGAGGAGATGTAGGTAGGAAATACTCTAGGTCTGTTGAAGAGCGGGCGAGATATAACATTTACAGCCTGCTTCACATGGACGTTTTTTCCTGTGTGGGAGCAACATGCATGGACTATCTAATGATAATGTACGACAGGTTGGGAGAGAGGTATCCTGACCAGGATACCTCTCTCACATGCATGGACATGCTTTTGAAGCATGAGAGACTTGTTAGATGCTCTGACTCGAAGGGCAATTAGTGATGCTTCGGTCACGCTCGTCTCAAGGAATCAACTGCTACAAATAGAATTCCAACTCGCCGGTCGTGAAGCAATTTAGTTGTGCAGGCCGGAAGTGAGTGGGCATGCAGTATGAGAATTCCATCTTGACATGTTCATGTGAATTGCCCCATTCATCTCCATTGACTTCTCTCTCATTTGTGAATTTCATGTACAGGAGAAAACCATTATGAGGCATTATGTCAACTTCAATTGACGTTTGCCAAATAATTACCGGTATTCTACTAAAAATATAATTTTCAGGTCAATCTGTATTGATCTTGTCAATCTTCTTCTACCATTTATGTTGCCTAGAATTGAAATTTAAAGTTATAGATTCCATCTTGTTGGTATGCATTACATACCATTAAGGATACCATAAGTAGTAAATGTATGATGAATGATTAAGCTTCAATATGAAAATCAGTTATGGAACTTTGTTAGTAGCAAGCAGTATTGGCTATACAGCGAGTAAAGCAAACCTGGCCCTCTGTGAGTACAATAGTGCACACAAAAAACCCACTAATAGAAAATGACTGGAAAATATAATGTGGGATTTTGCAACTTAATCCTAAAAAGTTAGAAATTTGAATAACATATCTTAGCTGCCACCGGTTATGACATCTGAATATTCCACCTGTTAGGCTACCAGTAGGCTACCTATCTGAGGCAAAATTACACTAACAGCTTTCAGGGCAATTTTGTTCTAGTCTGGCCACTTCCGAAACTTATTTTAGTAAGACTTTGGATACCTATACAATCTCCTGTAAGTCTAGTTTGTGATAGTGGTACCAATGCTAGTCTCATACTATTGCCGATTGAAAGTTGCTGTGACGAACTAATATGACTCCACCTGAAAGATGTGACTTCTAACTTCCTATACCTCAAAGAAGAAATTTAAGTAAAGAGGCCAAAAGGAATAAGATGTATGTTCAAAATATTTTAATAGAAAAATCTGAATAATTTGTACTTACTATTGTACTATAACCTTAATTTAAACTGTTGCAGGGAGAATTTCTTAAAACTATGAACAACCGGTAGTTGCTGTACTGGTTTTATACCGGTAACAATGTTCTTTCACTAGTGTTGGGTTGAGTTCTAGGTAAATTTATGATCAACTCTTTCAACTGATCAAGATATTAACATAAATCTCAAAGTTGAGAGTAAAGTACATCTGAAACACAGGAACACTATAAAATTCCACCAGTTTCTGAAACGAATATGAAACAGCTTAGTTAGCAACGAGAACAAGAGAGTGATTCAAAATTTAAAAAAATCCTATATACTCCAACCTGCACCTTTCAATATGAGTCAAGGCAGCTCCACAGCAAGACCAATGATACTAACAGGTCTTTTCATACAAGGGCATATTTGCGCCCTTCTCACACCCCGCAACACTCTGTGGAATGGTGTGGACACACCATAGGGCTATAGGATGGGTGGGTGGGTGGGAGGAGAAGGGGATTACAGATAAATGGGGGGTGGGGAGGCAGTATTCACACACAGCCACAGAGTGATGTCAGCCTATCTGAACAGTACCACAGTTTGAGAAGCCCTGTTAGTTAGTATTGGTCTTGCTCCATAGTTTTAGGTACCGGTATATGTGGGATGTCTATGTACCGGTAATGAGAAAAGAGCATTTAAAAAAATATTATGTTTACCTATATGCTTGTACCTCCACCTCACGATATGAGTCTGGTTGGTTCCACAATTTTCGGTATCTGTGGGGTGGCTACAGTGATGGACAGGGGGGCAGGGGAAGCAGTCACACGGGGGGGACTAGTGATAGATGAGGTGGTGTGGGCGAGTCTAAGGATCTCTTCACACACCCGCTTGTAGATCCAGGCGTCACCCTTCAGTCGCTTGCGTCGAATGCCAATCACGTCTAGGTGAGGCACGCGACACACCTCCAGTTCGAAGCTTAGTTTGGCGCCTCCCACCTCGTCACGCACTTTGCCTCGTAGGGTGTACCTATTCATGGAAATAAAAATAAATATTAAATATAAGAGAAGGGGGATCAAAAAAAATGCATTACTGTATAAAACTTCCGTGGGCTACTATTTACTTCCATAGCTAGACATTCAACATCCCTTCCCTCGCATGTATATAAAATACTTATTACATTCATCCGCATAATTTAAAACCACAACTACAAATTATATGATGATCCCTACATAATAAACATATAAAATTATATTACATTGATCCAAGGGCCATAATTATACTGTATAATGCATAATAGTCTTTATAACTGATTTGCAACCTTTATCTACAGTGTCACCAAATCTACTTACCCCTTCTGTGTGCAAAGGATGCCCTTGTTGTAGAGTGCCCTGCGGAGGTCATTCAACACCTGGTCAGGGTTTCGGCTCCCGGTGGTGCTCACGTTATACAGGTTCTGAAGGGGAAGACAAACATTTAATGATGATCAGGTTATGCACACAAGTGGACTTGAAAGGTGCGGTCTTGTGGAGAGGGTATATAGGGATAATTAGGGGAATACAGTGACACATACAGTCAGGACCCCCAATACACGATTCCACAATGCGCGAAAACCCTAATACACGAGTTACCCCTCGAAAATAACATTAATTAATTAAACATTAATTACGCGAGGTGGTACCACAATACACGAATCGAGAGCTAAGAAGGGGCCAAATCCGCTATTCCCGCTTGATACGCGAGCACGTCTACGTTTCGCGAGGCCCAGGAGTAGCTCTGAAAAAAGAAGAAGACGGGCATACGCCTGCCTTCCCTCCCCGCTTACCCTCCCTCCCTCCCTCCCACAGTCCCGCTCATAGCCGTGCGGAGTGACCAAACGTTTGTAGTGCCTGCCACTTTTTTCGCCATGCCACGCCAATATAAGAAGATAACACACAAAATGAAGGTGGAAGTGTTGGATCGCAAGAAAAAAGGAGAAGGAAACTGTGCAATAGGCTTGTCAGAGTAAACTGTTCGTACGATTTGGTCTGGGAGGGAGAAGTTGGAGAAAATCGTGAAGTCCTACGGTCCTAGTCCTAGCCTATCTACTACTAATTTTAAGGTAAGGTTTCATATTTTTATTCATTGTTCTTCTTATATACAAGATATAGACTGTACTGTAGAGCCAAAAATGTCGAAAATAGGGCCAAAAATTTAGAAAATAGGCCATAATTGAGAGATGTCACCCAATCTAATTATTCCCATTTAAAGTTAGTTCCACAATACACGAATTCACAATACGCGATGCCTCCTGTCACCCCTATTCTCGCGAATTGGGGGTCCTGACTGTATGAGGAAGACACAAAGATAAATTGGTTTTGTGATACAATAAAACACTCACTTTGCTCTGTATAACGCAGGGTCCTGGGTCAGCCTGCAGCTTTCGTCTGGGAGTTAACATACTTCTCATCTTATCCAGTTGCTTCTCTATGCTGCCCAGAACCTTCCTCGACGACCGTGGGGTCCTGTCCAACGGCCATCCCCAGTCATCAACTCCCCCAGGGGCTAGGTATCTGCCAGAAAATGATAGAATATTATATATTTCTTTTTGTACAGGGCAAATGTTATTATTTTAATAAAAAGGAAAGCAAATAGTTACACATCTACTGATCCTCACTAGGCTGCTTGGTGAAGAGGAAGGAGGAGGTAAAAGAAAAAAATAGTCTTCAAGAACAAATGCAGTCAGTCAGGGATCTATTGGACCTGTCTACCAAAAAGTATCTGACAGGGAAGGAATAAATATATATTAGAATATTTTGTTAGCACAGCAAAACCTTTATAAGAAGCCAACCAAGGCCACTGGGCATTCCCAAAGATTTGAGGTTCTTGATATTTTGAAGGAACTATTGAAATTGACCTCATTTCAATAATATTCAAGCTATCTATCTATCTATATACTCAAGCACATACCCCTTTTGTTTTCTAACTGGGGGTGGCCGATTCAAGACAGAGCCCGAAAAAAAAACAAAAAAAACACAGAAATTCACACTCATCTAGGTCACCCAGGAGAAGACCCAGAGACCAGGGATCACTAGGGGCACTCCAGCACTCCCCCGGCCTCCTGGAGAAGTTCCGGTCTCAGCAGGCAGACATGCAGTGGAGCACACCAGTGCCCGCCCATTCAAGCTAAATTCAGAAACTTCAAATGAGCTTAGAATTGATCTCTTGTCAATAAAACCACCCCACACCAATGATAAATTCAATACATGATATGATTTCTATCAGCCTTATAATGTGATTGCAGAAAAGGAACAAGAAACGTAACTGACCTGTTTTTCAATGGAGTTATGAAGTCGTTAAGGCCACTGTCCACTGATCGTGATGGAGACAGCTTCCCAGGAACTACGGTATAACAAAAATTAGCTTGCTTTTCTTAATGGTGAGAAATTGCCTTAAACTCATCTCAATTGCTCAGCTATTACAAATGTTTATAGCCAAAAATGTTAATTATGATATCTTGGCACTAATATGATTCAGAGCTAAAGCAGTTTCATACAGTACACACATAAGACATATAATGCAATAATATAATGTAACAGCTACAATATAAGTACAATATACTGTACTATATAGCCAGACCTATGAGAGTTCCGTATGGAGCTCAGTGGTCTGGTTAATCTGCTCTACATAACTAACTAACTGTACTATATAATATATTATTGGTACTGCAAACTTTACATATATAGAATCATATTTTAATAGTATTTTTCCAACCGCCACGGGCCGTGGCATGATCAGTAGCACGCATGACTGCTGAACAAAGAGTCTGTAGTTTGATCCCACCCCGTGCCACTGGTAGACGTCAAGAGGTTGGCCACTCAGGTCTAGCGATTCATGGCAAATGTCCAGTAAAGTCCCTGTAACAAGGGCACACACGACATTAAAAACTGCATCATCATAATCAACCAAATGACCAAATCTTACGAGGTGTGGTGGGAGTGTTCTTCCTGCGAGCCTTGTATCCCGGGGTAGGGGCTCGGGGCTGGGCAAAACTGTTGTTCTCCTTCTCCTCTTCATCACTCAGGGACGGGGGACGGCGCTTCTTGGGGGATGCTAGTGGTGTCAGTTTGGTGGCTCCATTGAGGTGGTCCTTACAGGGGGAATTGCGACTGGGGGAAGCTGGGTGTCTGCCTGAGGGTGGGGAATTGAAAGATAAGATGGAATTGAAAGATAAGATTAAAAAAAAAAAAAAAGGAAAAATGGATGTAGGCTACACCTGATATGGAAATGAAGGCTCAAAATAATAGAATACAATACCGATTTAAGAACACAAACACACGCGTAATAAGTTGACAGCATTCTTTGTGTTCTTCATCACTCAGGGATGGGGACGGCATTAGTTTCATAGCTCCATTTATGTGGTCCTTGCAGGAGATGTTGCGACTGGGAGAAACTGGGTGACTGCCTGATGTTTCAGAATTAGAGGGTATGTAAATGAAATGACATTGGTAACAAATAAGATACTACTTATTATGCATGGGTTAGTCTTTATCACCTGAAGGTCAGATGCTGCATGGTCCCCCTGCAGTGCCCATTAAGCCCCCCAACCTGAGACATGTTCATCCAAACTCTCTACAAATGACTCGCACAAATCAGTGTTGCTTATTCTATCCATTATGCTTATAAATACCAATAGTCCAACATAATCTTCACAAATCAATCTTTACAGTTTGTAGCTTTGCCAATTATATAAATGAACATTTAAATAGACATTACAATATGAGGCGTATAGAGGAACAAGGGCGAAATGACCACTTTTGCGAAATTCTGGTTATGGCAGTTTCCGGGAGCTGAATACTGGTACCAACTTGTGACAAAGAATAACTGCAAGCTCGCCCTTATTCCCATCGAAACACAGCATTGAATTTGGGGGAAAATATTTTGGCGTCACTGTTGAGACAAGTATTCAGCTGCCATAACCGGAATTTCACAAAAGTGGTAATTTCGCCCTTGTTCCTCTATACGCCTCATATAGAAAGACCAGACCACACATCACCACCTCTACTAACCTACAACTTTGTCAAGATGACTGCGTGGTGTGGCTAGACAGATACCCAAAAGGTCAACATCCTGCAGACCGCCCTCCAGGGATGTGTGGAGGCTGCGGGGTGATGTGGCTAGACTGGGGTAGTATTGTGGTAGTGGTTGTGGTGCGGCTCCATCTGTCACATCTCCTTCCTCTTGTTGTTGTTGTTTGGAACAGTCTTGGCTCATCTGGTCTATCAGGCAACGGACTGGGGCTCTATGTGACTGAATGTGCCAATCTTGTTTTAGTTTGTTTGTTTTACAAGTTTTACATTTTAATATAAATTTATTATAAATGTTAACACTAGCTTTAATATTTATTGTTAAGTGACTGGAACAAGTTTAAGAACAGTCAATAACAAGTCAACTCTCCAGAATAGTACCCTATTATACCACAAACTCACTGGAATATCAGGAATAGTAGCGGCAGAACCCGGCACCAATCTGAGCGGTCGACCATCGCGTTTCTGTGCCGCTAGGAGGAGATAGGTGGCTGTGAGGTAGTCGTAGCTCCACCGACACACAGACTGACGCACCGCCACGCGTGACTTACCCTGCTGGACTGCGATCTCTGTTATGGCATCCTCATCGACACCTTGGCTCTGAGATACACCACAAGAAATTATGTTAAAATCTTTCTCCGTTAGTTTATTTCTTATCCTGCATACATTCCAGGATAGGACACTGAACTCCTATGGCCCTTTTAATATATTGTTCTGACTATCAGTAGATGATTTTATTCCGCTTAAGAAGGGCATTTCACTGCCGAGGAGTTTAAATTTACCTAAAATAATTACTCATACTGGCTCCGAGATACACACAAAGAATTTTTTAAAACTTTAAGTCGTAAATTAGTCATATTTTTTCAAAGTTCATTATAGGGATTGGACTGGTACAATTAATTAATTGCATTGAACTTAGGAATGTCCACCTGAACTCCAGGAGGAAAAGGGTTACCATATTATGTGGTATTGTTTATGTCTACTGTTGTTTCATTAGATGATACATGTATTTTGATTACCAACGTTTACAACTTCTTGAAAACGGCATATGGTTGCTAGAGAATTGGAAATATCTTTAATTATAAACCGAACATCAATACCGGTAGCTACATAACAATAAGTATCTACTGGTACTTACTGTTCCATCACACTTGTTCCAATGTACAAAGTCTAAAAAACAACTTGAGCCATTTAAATTACTTTAAAGATACTGAAGTAGCTACCAATACTGACTGACCTCTTACCAGTTGAGATATCCATTACTTTAACTTTCAGCATTCCAAACTAGGATACCAATTACAGAAAATATTTAGATGCAGTAGTGGAAAACCAAATAAGTAAACAAAAATATGCAAAAATAGTGTAGATTCTATGATACCGGTACGGTAATCAAACAGGCAAACTGCAACCAAGAGATAAATCCATCACCATGAGGCTAAAGCCGGTATCACACGAGAGCTTTTCCACCCAACATTTATCCTCAACACTGATCTGGCAGCTTATGAGGTCAACACTTAGAATATTTCGGTCACCTAAATTCATCTAGCATAAGTTTAGTTTCCAATACCAGTGCAAAATATTCCAGAAATGTTGCCAGAAAAATGTTGATCATCAAATGTTGACTATAAATCCTCTCGTGTGATACCGGCTTAAGTCAGAGTACCATACTGACATC
Source organism: Lithodes maja (assembly GCA_037953745.1). Lineage (NCBI taxonomy): Eukaryota > Metazoa > Arthropoda > Malacostraca > Decapoda > Lithodidae > Lithodes > Lithodes maja. The sequence continues at coordinate 3,238 of JBAKBP010027533.1, read as the reverse complement.
AACTCACTAGCTAACAGTAGGAAGTGAAAAGTTATAGAAATTAGTGTCCTGCTTGTAAAATTATAGTGACAAAATAAGGCGGAAAGGTAATAGGTTAGCTATTACACACACACACAAAAGGAGCTGACAAAGGGTGTACTTCCTGCGCTGAAAGGAACAAGGCGATATGAACTTGTAAGAAAGTATTGTGCAACTTTGAATAAAATATAAATAGTGGCATAGAGCAGACAGGGCAAACAAAGTCTATCAGGAAAGTACAAAAGGCAAAGTGTTAATCATTCTTCTCAGCATCAATCATCATCAAATCTGATGCCTCACTTCCAGAGGAAGCACCCCAAAAGGGATGGCCATGGCAGAAACTGACTCCAGGCTCCCAGACATGCCCCGACTGACCCACTCCACAGTGCCATTTCCACTAAGTGGATTATAACCATGAACACTGAAGGAGCAGACCCAGAGCAGTCCCTCACCCGGATGGCAGTTCCACCACTGTTTTGCTATTTTATTTACTCCAGTGGGGCCCTGGCTGGAAGCATACCAAGCACAGGAATTTTCTGGAAATAGGAACCAGTGGTCCACTGCTCCAGAGGCTGATTGCACCAACAAAGTGGCAGGCGGTGGGGTCGCCGCATCCCTACACCAGAGAGAGAAAGATCAACTTGTGCCAGTGGGCTGTGAGAGTAAGACACTAGGGAAACATGGGGCACACCATTATGGCCCCACTGCCTTCACCACTCTCAAGAAAAAAGTTAGAAATAAGAATTATGATAAAGGTACAGTCAGAAAACGGATATGGGAAGTAGAGGACACCAACCCTCACTCTGATAGATCCAGCCCACACCATCATTCTTCTATCAATTAAAACTTTTTATTTCATTAGCATAATATTATAAAACCAGCCTTGAGACAAGCTTGCATGTGTTAGCCTTGCTTACCTTTTACCTACATTCTATGGACTGCAATAAATGCGTGGTAAGAGTGCTGTGTGGCCAATAACATAATATGTACTAAAGAACCGAGTGTCAATTTGTGAATGAGCATCTGATATCGCCAGGTTTCTTAAAATTGCCATTTTCTTATTTTCATTGCTCATAGTAGCGTATGGCTTCCCGGTGGTAAGGTTTAAGAACATAGCCTTTGACACAGACATGATAGATAGGGGTGAAGTTAGCTATAAATAAGTCTCCGGTTCCATGTAAGCATAAAACCACTCTAAATGCCCAAGGCATCGCTTCCTGAGACTAGATTTGGCGCTCTGGTGTCCCCGTAACTACCATAAGGCTGAAATGGACCATAAGAATAAAAAATAGAAAATTCCAGTTGCAATGATTCCACCCTCTAGATGAGATATAGGCTAGTGTAAATGGAAAGTGAAACAAACATTACCGGTACTTCATATAAACAAAAAAACATATTAGGGCAATCCAAGGCACAGGAAATGTGAGAGCTAAAACAGGAAGAATTAAATTAAACTAAAAGAACATTATAGAGAAACGTAAGAAATACAAACTTAACAGGAAGTCTACCAAAAGGTGCAGTTCTATTCTATTTTTGTAGGTGTGTACATAAGCCAAAATCTACAAGAGAGAACTATGCTGTAAGTTGTATATAGGAGGACAACCGAGATCCTTGTCAATGTTCTCACCTCTAAATCCTGGGTGGTGGGGAACATGTTGGGAGGGGGAAACAAAATGGTATTAGTTTCATTATATAATAGTCCTATAATAGTCCTATAATAGTCCTATAATCGTCTAACTAATGTGGCGAAACATCTTACAGAGTGAACAAATACGGCACTGCATATCTACAACATTGGGGAAGAAAACATTTATTCATAAATTTACTATGGTATTGACTGTGTTGGTGGTGTAATTGTTTAGATGTTTATGTTCTGGTGTGGTCTCCTGAGTTTGAATCCCGGGAGGACCATATGCTTTAATTAGTTTATTCAAGTGCATTGGGGTTTGTAATTGATGATTAATGTTAAGAACGGGGTGTTACTTAATTGTACCTTAACTATACTAAAAATATAATTTCTGTATTCAGTAATATCCCAATGTGGGAGTGGCTGTGGTAAGTGTTGTCAGCTCTATTTTGCTTATCGGGTGAAAGCATCCACATTGTACAGCTGCAAAAAGGAGGTTCTGTTCCCACTTTACTACCTCCCTACCCTACTCCGACTAAATGTGGCAGCGTTGCAATACTAGTGTAGTAGTGATTGAAGCATTACCACAGTGAAGACATGTGACATGTATGCAAAACTGCCACATTTGGTCAGGGGGAAGGGTAGGGAATTAACAAAGGGGGTGTAGAATCTCCTTTCCGTATCCGTACATATGACACTGATCTACTGCACCTCTGATATCTGCCATTAGAGAGAGGTTGGAGGCCATGAAGATGAATGACAAACAAGGACTCATCCAGTAGGGAACTCCAATACCATACTCCACAAAGCAAGAGCATAGAAATTAGCTAAGTTAGTGTAGGGTGAATAGAACATGTGGTTTTATATAAAAAGGCAAATGAGTGTGTGTATCTTACGATAAAGCTAGTATCTAACTAGACCAATTTCAATGGGTATTATTTTAATTTCACATACTAATTGGCTCATCTACCTTATGAACATGATTAGACTAATATCCAGTATTCGAGAATGGATAATAAGTCGTAGGCGTGTGCATAAACCTTTAACCGTCCTGGTGGTGTAATGGTTAAGGTGGCAAAAATATGTGTGTGATAACCCGGGTTCGAATCCCGGTGGATCATATATACTTTAATTAATTTCATTGGGGGTGTGGTGGTGAGATTAATAAAAATAATATTAATTAGGAAAATCACTAACAATCACTTCCTCACCCTGTATTTAGATGTGGGATCAACAGGAATACTGTGACTATGTAGAAGCCAAGGATGATCCAGCAAGTGTTCCACAGTGATCCTACGTTTGGGATCAACTTGTAGCATGACTCGCAGCAACTCTCGACTGGAAGGGCTCAGCCAATCAGGGCTTTCGTACACTCCACTCTGATGACAGAATTAATATTAATGATAAGCATAAACTGAAAAGGGAGGCAGAAGCCTTCCTTTTTTAATCTCTGATTATATCAAAACATATAAACTTGGTTAATTTCAACACAATCCCAGAAAAATATATACAGTAAACCTTGCATGGCCAACTTCCAATGCAATAGGCTCCTCCAGTCAACCAAGTGAGGAACACATGTCAGCATATTATCTG
>JBAKBP010027532.1:0-29970 GCA_037953745.1 Lithodes maja | reverse complement strand
AGGGCAGCTGACACAATAGAAATACAAGGGCAGCTGACACAATAGAAATACAAGGGCAGCTGACACAATAGAAATACAAGGGCAGCTGACACAATAGAAATACAAGGGCAGCTGACACAATAGAAATACAAGGGCAGCTTACACAATAGAAATACAAGGGCAGCTTACACAATAGTAATAGAGGCAGCTGACACAATAGAAATACAAGGGCAGCTGACACAATAGAAATACAAGGGCAGCTTACACAATAGAAATACAAGGGCAGCTTACACAATAGAAATACAAGGGCAGCTTACACAATAGAAATACAAGGGCAGATTACACAATAGAAATACAAGGGCAGCTTACACAATAGAAATACAAGGGCAGCTTACACAATAGTAATAGAGGCAGCTGACACAATAGAAATACAAGGGCAGCTTACACAATAGATATAGAGGCAGCAGACCATCTTGTTGTTCACTGCTTCGCTGGTTATACTGTTCTTATTGAAACTATCTTGACTCTTAAGGGGGGTAGTACTCACTTTTTCTGGGCCCCCTTCTCCCTCATGTTTAGCATATTTGTTTTTGAGGTTTTAAGACGTTCGTTCCGTTAGGTTGGTGATTTTTGAGACATTTTGCCTATTTTTTGTGTCAATATTAAAACCTTTCGTGCCCTTGAGGTGTCGATTTTTTCCTGGCGAGCGATAGCTAGCCTGTAATTTTCGAAGGAACCGGGCCATTTTTCTACAGCAAAAAATTAACAAATTTATCTTGAAAGGGGGTCTAGCGGGTGTTGTTTTAAGCTTGATGGAGGTCTAGCGAGGAAACTCAAAAATAAATAAATTAATTAATATATAGACCAACAACCACGCACTACCCCCTTAATAATTGTTATGGAATAAGAATAGGATCCTCTTTTAATCAGTAGCTTATATTATTTGTTATAGGATCCTTTTGCTAAACCTGAAAATGAACACTTTGTCCGAAATATTGTGAGAAGAACGAATGAAAACAAACCGGTTAATCTATGGCATTCCTTTTGATTCTAGCCACCTTGTTTCTACTGAAAATATCCGTATTTAAGAGGGGATGGGCCGGTTTTCTGGACCACTTTCTCCCTCATGTTTAGCCCCATTAGTTTTTAGATGTTAAGATGTTTGCCCCATTAGTCGATTTTAAGACCTTTCGCCCCATTTCTTCGTCAATATTTAGACCTTTCATGCTATTTAGGTGTCGATTTTTTTTCCTGGCGAACGATAGTGAGACTGTAATGTTGAAAGAACCGGCCTTCGGCCGGGAAATTTTTCTACCGAAAAAAATACAAATTAATCTAGAAGGGGGATCTAATGGATGTTTTTTTTTTTTTTTATTTGATGGAGGTCTAGGGAGGAAACTAGAAAAATAATGAATACTTGCAATAATCGCCCAAAAAGTGAACCATCTCCCCTTAAGCCCTTCACCACCAGTAAGCAATTTCTATCATATTCCAGTTACCATTAGACGATTTCCTTTAGTATATATATAATCTACCTATAAAACTCAAATGGGTAAATATGATCTCAATATTCCCTCTGAGTAACATGGGTTCTTCTGAAACTGCATAAACTCTTCTAATTTCAGCCAGCACCCAAGGTCAAATGGCGTCATGGGGCTGCAGAAGGGGTTAAACCACACATAATTATATAAGTCAATATGCAAACATCTAAACTTAAGGGGAGATGGGCCGCTATTCTGGTCCCCTTTCTCCCTCGTGTTATGCCCCATTTGTTTTGAGAGTATACGACGTTCGGCCCATTAGTTTGGCGATTTTAACACCTTTTACCCCATTTTGTTGTCAATTTTAAGAATTTTCGTGCCATTTAGGTGTCGATTTTTTCCTGGCGAGCGATAGCGTGCCTGAAATTTTAAGAGGAACCGGCCTTCGGCCGGGACATTTTTCTACCGAAAAATGTACGAATTTATCTTGAAGGGGGTCTAGGGAGTGTTTTTCTAAGCTTGATGGATGTTTAGAGAGGAAACTAAGAAATAAAGGAATAAATGAATTAATACACCAAAAAACGGCCCATCTCCCCTAATAAAAACATTCACCTGTGAGTCGTCAGCCACAGCTGTCCCGATTGAGGGGGTAGTGCTTGTTTTTTGGTCTATATATTTGCCTAATAATATATTATGAGAGTCCTCGCTAGATCTCAATCAAGCATAAAAAGACACCCCCTAGACCCCCTTTTTAGGTAAATTTGTATATTTTTCGGTAGAAAAATGTCCCGGCCGAAGGTTGGTTCCTTCATAAATTACAAGCTCGCTATAGCTCGTCAAGGAAAAATAGACACCTAAATGGTACGAAAGGTCTTGGTTTTGACAAAGATATGGGGCGTAAGGTCTCAAAATCGCCAAACTAACGGAAAGAACGTCTTAAAATTTCAAAACTAATATGGTGAAGATGAGGGAGAAGATGGTCCAGAAAAAGGAACTACCTCCCCCTTAAATTGAAATGAATCTCCACCCTCCTACCACCGTCACACTCACATTTTCTGCCTTGCATAATAATGTTATTATGGACAGATTATTGTATTAGCATTAACTGTAAGTTTGTTTTATTTCATATCCCCTTAACCCACAGAGCACTGGCTGATTTTATAAAATAGCACATTGTGGGACCAGCCCAAAATCGATTTTTTTCTTCTCCTGTTTACCATGGTGACGGCGGCCATCTTTACCCAGGACCAAAACAGAACGCACGAACGTACAGTCACTCATAAAAAATCGTGGACCCCTACGTGAGAGCGTTGATTAAACTTTATTCTGTTTTACTAGGTACCCTGGAGACACCCTGGGGCTCAATACAGGATGAGTGGGGTGGGAGGGAAGGGAGGGTGTGTGTGTGGTGGGGTAGTGGAGGAAACTTTCAACATCTCATTCCTATTACATGTTACATTTTCAGCTCCACCACCAGCTCTAGGTGGCTAGCTAGCCTTAGCTCGCTCTCGCTCTCTCGCTCTCGCTCTCGCTCTCGCTCTCTCGCTCTCGCTCTCGCTCTCTCGCTCTCGCTCTCTCGCTCTCGCTCTCTCGCTCTCGCTCTCTCTCTCTCTCTCTCTCTCTCTCTCTCTCTTATCCTTTAAGGTTTCTATCTTTCCTTGATTTAATAAATTGTATTGACTGTTTTCATTCTTCCTTATTTTACTGTCTTATTATATTATTTATAACATTTCATTATCTCGTACTCTATTTTTCCACAATTGATTTTCTTTTATTAGGCTATTACCCTTCTTTAAGTTTTCTTTTATTAGGCTATTACCCTTCTTTAACTTTTCTTTTATTAGGCTATTACCCTTCTTTAAGTTTTCTGTTATTAGGCTATTATCCTTCTTTAAGTTTTCTTTTATTAGGTTAATACCCTTCTTTAAGTTTTCTTTTATTAGGCTATTACCCTTCTTTAAGTTTTCTTTTATTAGGCTATTATCCTTCTTTAAGTTTTCTTTTATTAGGCTATTACCCTTCTTTAAGTTTTCTTTTATTAGGCTATTACCCTTCTTTAAGTTTTCTTTTATTAGGCTATTACCCTTCTTTAAGTTTTCTTTTATTAGGCTATTATCCTTCTTTAAGTTTTCTTTTATTAGGCTATTACCCTTCTTTAAGTTTTCTTTTATTAGGCTATTATCCTTCTTTAAGTTTTCTTTTATTAGGCTATTATCCTTCTTTAAGTTTTCTTTTATTAGGCTATTACCCTTGTGACGCTTCTGCATAGTAACCACGTGCGGGCATGCGCGCGCGTCGGCTGCCCAGCCGTTTAGAAACCGGCTGGCGGCAGCCGGCCGGCAGGCTTTTCCTTAGTATATATCCTACGACAACGTAACTAATGTCTGGGATATTCTTATGTTGTTTCATAGCTTGTAGCTGCCCTTATTCTTAACCAACGCATCTTAGTATATTTTATTCTCGATAGTTGATTGTTTCATTATAATATATAAGATGTAAGTTTAGTGAGGGGGGAGGAGACGAGCGGGAGAGAGAGACCGGCTTGGGACGTTGCTTCGCTTGCCAGCTTGGGACGAGCCTGAAGCGTTGCCACATGCATTTGATTGCAACGTTAGGCTTAGTTTCGTCTCACGCAGCACGGGGTAGAGGATTTTGTCCCGGCAACTGTGTTGAGTGTTGCCGAGCCTGGGATGTATTCTGCATGCCTAGGGCGGGGTCCAGACAGATCCAAGACTTAGAGCTCACCTCACTGTCGTACCCTTCGGACCTCCTTGATATCTATCCCTCTCAACCCCACTTAGAAACTTTCTCTCTTACTTTGTATACCTTCCTTCCACTACTTCACCAATCTATTTAATTATCCCATCCCCTTGATAGACCTTATATCTATTATTATATTAACGACGAGCTCTCAGATAATTAGATAGGATTTGGGCTTTATGCAGAGATTTAATTGTTAATGAGACCTAGGAAGCTTTTTTGTTGTCTCATATTTGGTGGTTTCATGCTTGCTAGTGTGTTCTTGTGTCAGGTTAGCAGGGGCTAGACCGGAGGGGAGGCTTTTTGCGATCCTTTAAGTAAAGTCTGCTGGTGCGAGTCCTGTGGACCCGCACGACTTTACTAGGATACCCGTGGGAGTCTGGGGGCATTTTCTTGTCTGTGTCCCTGTGTGTCTAGTGTTGTGTTGTGTGAGGGCCCTTGCCTAGTCCACTCAGCACTGCGCTAGCACGTCTTGCTTTTGTTTTAGGGTCGCCAGGAGAGAGTCGGATACTTGCGATCTGAGTCTCTCAAGAGAGCACCCTTTCAATTAGAGTAATTTGGCGCACAGACCTGGGAACGTCCCTAGGCTAGAGCAGGTGGCTCAGCCCGGGTATCCGAAGCCTATATCCTTCCGGCTAGACCTCTGCCACCTGGCAGATTAACAGCTAGGGGTTTATCATCTCTGTATGCTTGTTATTGTGCCACAGTTTACCGTTTTTGTGAGCATTGTGAGTCAGGATGTGGCTTAGAGACTCTGTCCGAGCAGGCTTGCCTGACTAAGAGTGAGAAGCACACCTGTATGTGGTTATGTTGCGAGTTGCTGCCTTTATTTAATTATACCTATGCCATTATGCACTGTATGGCCTATCACTAGTATTTATTCCTGCTTATGAGTTAAGAGTTCTCTAAATCCGTAACGTACTTTCTTTGCTAAGCATCAGATCCTACAGTAGCCGCATGCAGTTTAGAGACCCGCATCTTGTCTACCTGTACGATGTTTTGAGGACTGTTTGCTTTCACCTTCTTTCACGCAGGGGTGATTAGTTGTATTAATTAACGTAACGTTAAATGTACTTTCTTCTAGTTTGTTATTAAATTGTTTCTGCAATTTAATTCCGTTATCCATCTTTTCCTTTAAGCTTTAAATCAACTTAATTGTGTGATCTTTTATATAGCCTGCTTGACTATCAGCAGTCTATAGTGCGTGCACCCTGTAACCGAGTCATAGGATACCTCGTTTTCCAGGCAGGACTCTTGACGGTTTAGGGTGGTTTGTTGCCTGGGTTTATAGATAAGGGTTGGATCTAGCGTTTTCCGTTGTTGCTTGTTGCCGCATACCTAGTCCAATAGAAAGAGCCCAGTGTTTATATATCCCAGGACGTAACAAATGGCGACCTTGCATAGGATTTACTGAACAGAGGAATATAGTGGTCATTTGTTTTGAGATTCCTTATGATTAGAGGAATACAGTGGACATAGTTTTTTTTTTGGAGCAACCAATATAACACATTAAAAACTTTAAATAACATTAGTATATACATACTTGCATAGGAGATAAGGCACATTCTATAACCGTGATAATTACTGCAGTACACAAACATGTCTAATACATCAGAACACAGTGATGGGTCAGGTCACGATACGGGCTCGGAGGGAGAAAGACCTGTGGAGTGGCTAGTCGATAGCGAGGAGGGTGCTAGAAGATTTTTAGAGGTGCCCCTTACCGCTGCCAGGGTGTTGAAGCTGAATAAGTATGGCTTAAAGTGTGTGGCAGGTCTTCAGGGTCACCAGGGTTTAAGTGGCATGAGGAAAGATCAGCTGAGGACTTTGATATTGGGTTTAGAAGGGAGAGACCTGAGTGGAGGGGCGACTGGGGGCCCCGGTCCCCAGCCCCCCCTCCACTCTACCCCCATATCAAACGTCAGGATGCCTGAATTTAGTACATACCCCCAAGTTGATGGTCAATGGCAGCGTGGAATTCAATCACAGGGACCCTCTCCATTAAATGCACCTTCCCCTCCTCAAGGGTTGACTCCAGATTTGTTGTTTCGGCTTGAGATGGCCAAGGTTGAGGTTGCTAGAACTCAGGTTGAGGCTGCTAGAGCTCAGGTTGAGGCTGCCGAGAGGCAGGCTGAGGTTGCTAGAGCTCAGGCTGAGGACGCAGAGAGAGCAGCTACACGAGAGGCTGAACTGCAGGCAGAGTCTACTAGGTATCGGGCTGACAGGGAGCTGGAGAGATCTCGAGTGGAGGTTACAGGGCGAAATATTGGGGGAGGTAACAGACATCGGGACCAATCATTGTCGCACCTGCTTAAACTAGTTCCTGTGTTCGATGAATTATGTGTGGCTGAGTTTTTTATGCGATTTGAGAAGAAGTGTCAGGAACACCAGTGGCCTCAGGAAAAGTGGGCAGCATTAGTTTCATCAAGACTCCTAGGAAAGGGGCTAAAAGCGTATGATGCACTACCTTTAGAGTCCTGTGTAGTTTATGATGAGCTAAAGAAGGCTGTGCTACGGGCCTATGAGTTACAACCAGAAACTTACCGCTTGAAGTTTTGGGGTGTTACTAAGGGCAAGGATAGTACCTTCCTAGAACACGCCCGGGACTTGTCTGATGCACTACGACATTGGCTGCGTTCTGAGAGGGCAGCTACTTTTGAGGAGTTGAGTGAGCTGGTTCTCTTGGAGCAGTTCTTTAAGTGCACAGGCGGGGACTTAACATTAAATATAAAGGAAAAAAATCCTAGAACTCTCCAGGAGGCAGCAGAAATGGCTGACCTCCGACTGTCATTAATTCGAGGGTGCGGAGCAGCAGCTAGGAGTGAGTCGGGTGCAAAGGATCGTACCGCTCCCCCTCCCAAGAATTTTGATACACATAAATACACAAAACCATCTAGCACTGACAATAAAACTGAACATAAACCAAATACCGTCCCGTATAAGAAGTCTAATGGTACCTCCCACTCCCAAGGGAAACCAAAGAGTAAAGAGTGCTTTGCATGTCACAAGGAGGGTCACTTTGCAAATGCTTGTCCGAACAAGCCACCAAACAAGGTTGTGTCATTGGCCCGCAGCATAGGGGTGTCGCCTATATCTTCTGAGTTTGCCAAGGGTAGTTCGTCAGAGGGTGGGACAGAGCCTGTGTTCAAGAGTCCGGAAGGCTCGAACCCTGTCCGCGACGTCTTTGGGGGTCATAGAGGGCATGGTTTTGTGAGGTGGGCTAGCGAAAGGCGAGGAGTTAAGCTATTGCGTGATACTGGGGCTTCTCAGACCTTGTTAAAGAACTTTACTGGTAGGCCGATTAACGCTGCTCGGGTGGTGGTAGTTCAGGGGATCAATGCTACGAAGTCCTACCCGCTGGTGCGGATGGAGCTGGAGGTGGGTGGTGTGGCGAAGGAGCTGGATGTAGGAATTGTAGAGAACTTGCCTGTTGGGGGCGTCGACCTCCTCCTCGGCAACGACTTTGCCGTGCCTGCTTCTAAGGTTTCACCCTTGGTCGTTGCTGAGAAGGCGGCCGACGTTAGTAGGGAGGAACAGGAGTGGGTTGAGAAGTGTAGTGTACAAACCATGGCGTGTGTTGTGACGCGTTCTCAGACATCCGGAGCCTTGCAGCCACCACCTCAGTCTATCAAACCGCGGAGGAAAGGTCACAAGAAAACTGGAAGTGTTGGTCAATTGGAGAGTTTTGAGCCGGCAGTGGTTCTTGGTGACTCATTATTGGCACCTATGTTAGAGTCTGGAGAGGCCCCGGGGCCTGTCACCGCTAGTGCAGGTGCAGGGCAGGAAGAGACTCTGCGACAGCATCGTTATGCGCAGCATGAGGAAAGGATGGCTCAGCGGGACATTGGAGGTGGAAATAAATTATTTAAGATGAACTTGGATAATCTCGCACCTGCTGATATATGTTCCTTGCAGCTGGAAGATCCTGAAGTCAGGGCGTGTGGTAATGGTGCTATCGAACTGGAGAGCGATGGGGATGTGCAGCCTGGTGATTTTTTCTTGTCCGAGGGGATCTTGTATCGGAGACATCAGAATCCCAAGAAAAAGTGGGATGGCGGGTCAGGATTAGTGGACCAGTTAGTAGTACCAAGGGTGTGCCGTGAGAGCTTATTGAGATTAGCTCATGATGTGCCTTTGGCAGGGCACCTGGGGGCACGTAAGACGGAGGCAGCTCTGAGCAAGCTTTTCTGGTGGCCTGGGTTAAAAGCGAGTGTCGTGTCATGGGTGTCACAGTGTCACACTTGTCAAGTTGTTGGGAAACCCAATCAGGTCATCCCGAGAGCCCCGTTACAACCCATCCCTGTCATTGGGCCGCCCTTCAGCAAAGTAGTTATCGATATGGTTGGCCCATTGCCCCCCACTAGTGCCGGCAATAAATTTTTACTAACTGTAATGGATGTAGCAACACGGTATCCAGATGTTTACCCCATGCGCAACGGGATGGCTAAGACTGTTGTCAAAAACCTACTTGTCTATTTCTCTCGTTATGGCTACCCTCAGGAGATCCAGTCTGATCAGGGATCCAATTTTACTTCTGCTCTGTTTAAGCAGACCATGCAGCAACATGGGATAGTGTCTGTGGTGTCATCTGCCTACCATCCCGAGAGTCAGGGAGTTTTGGAAAGGTGGCACTCGACTCTCAAGAGTATGTTGCGGTGTTATTGCATGGAAAATGGGAAGGACTGGGATCTAGGTCTCCCATACGTTATATTTGCTGCGAGAGAAGTACCTGGGGAGAGCTTGGGATTTAGCCCAAAGGAGTTGGTTTTTGGACACAGGGTCAGGGGGCCCCTCCACATAGTCAAGGAGATCTGGGAGGGAGTCACAAAGCCATGCTCGCTTCTAAAGTATGTTGTTGAAAGCCGTGAGAGAATGCTAAAGAGCCTGGAGGTAGCAGGTCGGAACCTTAAGAGTTCACAAGCTCAGATGAAGGACAGATACGACCAGAAGGTGAAGCTGAGGGAGTTTGAAGTAGATCAGGAGGTACTGATACTACTGCCTCTGGTGGGACACCCCTTGTCTGCCAAGTATTCTGGTCCGTATCGGGTTGTAAGGAAGGTTTCTGATCTCAACTATTTAGTAGCTACTACTGATCGTAAGAAAAAGAACCCACTTTGCCATGTAAATCTGATGAAAGAGTATGTGAAGCGCCCCTCCGAGCCTCTCACTGTCCCGGTGTTGATCTGCAGCGATCGTGGTGGAGAAGGAGGAAGGGACAGTCAAGCTGCGGGGGAGGATAATTGGGATTGTCATGTTTCCGCGGATCAGTGGGCGGGGAATTCTAGACAAGTGGCTCACGAGTTGATATTGCACCTGAGCAACAGCGTGTAGCTGTGCAGCACTTGTTTGATTCAAACCCAGCTGTTTTCGCGGAGCATCCTGGCCTCACTACTCAAGCGGTGCACGATGTCGATGTTGGGGACCACCCGCCCTTTAAATCAGTGCCATACCGTGTTCACCCCTATTAAATTACCAGCACTTAGGGAAGAGCTGGATTATATGCTGAAACGTGGGCTGATTTCTGAGGGTGCAGTAAGGTAGACTTCCCCAGTCACACTGCAGCCCAAACCAGATGGCAAGGTGCGGTTTTGTATAGATTTCCGCAGGTTGAATGGTTTAACCCCCACAAATGCCTACCCTCTCCCTCGTGTGGACGACAGTGTGGATAAGATAGGAAAAGCCAAGTTCCTCACTAAGATAGACCTTGTTAAGGGTTATTGGCAAGTGCCCTTGTCTGAGCGAGCGCGAGAGGTATGTGGGTTTGTGGTGGACGGTGCCACATATCGTTGCCATGTTATGCCATACGGGCTGAAAAAGCCCCTGCAACGTTTCAGAAATTAATGAACGACATTGTAGCCGACATTCCCAACTCTACGGTGTACCTAGATGATGTCATAATATACGACGAGGATTTTAACAGTCACTGTGCTCACATCGGACAGCTTTTTAATAAACTGAATGAAGCAGGTTTGGTGGTAAACCTGGGTAAGTGCGATTTTGTCAAAGCCACAGTTTTGTACCTGGGGTTCGAGGTGGGGATGGGTCAGGTGTGCCCTCCACAGACAAAGATCAAAGCCATCGATCAGTTTCCCCAGCCTACGATTAAGAAACAAATCATGCGGTTTCGAGGTATGATAGGCTATTATCGTCGCTTCATCAAAGGCTATTCGACTGTACTTGCACCTTTAACTGACTTATTATCTAAGGACAAGAAGTTCCGGTGGTCTCCTGAGTGTGCAGAGGCGTTTTCCTTGGTGAAACACCTGTTATGTACCCACCCCATACTCAGGGCCCCGGACTTCAGCAGACCTTTTCAGCTGGCGACTGATGCCAGTGGCGTAGGGGCTGGGGCTGTCTTGTTACAGACAGATGATGAAGGTATCGAACATCCAGTGAGTTTTTACAGTAAAAAATTCAATAGTGCACAAAGGAATTACTCTGTAATTGAAAAAGAACTCCTGACGATAGTGCTGGCGCTCAGGCACTTCGATGTATATGTTCCTGCTTTCGGACCAGTCGTAGTGGTTTATACCGATCATCACCCTCTGAAATTCTTGAATCAGTTTCATAACTGGAATATGAGGCTGACCAGGTGGTCACTCATGCTTCAGGAGTATAATCTGGACATACGCCATATTGCCGGTTCTGATAACGTGATAGCGGATTGTCTATCAATGGTGGATGATGTTGGTTAGACTGCCACAGGATTGAGGGTTGAGTGTGGAGGAAAATAGGCTGTCACTAGTTCAGCCGAAAAAAACAAATTAAAAAAGCAAAAACCTTATAAAAACTCTTTATTTTTATAACGTGTAGAATTTTGTATAAGATGTTGTAGCAGTATCAAGTTGAATGTTTTCGCTTATTGTCGCTGAGTTAGTTGAACTTGCTTGGTGGAGCGCAACAGTCTTTATTTTGTTTATATATAGTGCCTTGCGTCGCAACAGTGTGTGGTACTATGAGAAGCTTTCTGTTAGATATGAAGAACTTAGTCAAGGGTCTTATATCTTGGGGGAGGTGTGACGCTTCTGCATAGTAGCCACGTGTGGGCATGCGCGCGCGTCGGCTGCCCAGCCGTTTAGAAACCGGCTGGCGGCAGCCGGCCGGCAGGCTTTTCCTTAGTATATATCCTACGACAACGTAACTAATGTCTGGGATATTCTTATGTTGTTTCATAGCTTGTAGCTGCCCTTATTCTTAACCAACGCATCTTAGTATATTTTATTCTCGATAGTTGATTGTTTCATTATAATATATAAGATGTAAGTTTAGTGAGGGCGGGAGGAGACGAGCGGGAGAGAGAGACCGGCTTGGGACGTTGCTTCGCTGCCAGCTTGGGACGAGCCTGAAGCGTTGCCACATGCATTTGATTGCAACGTTAGGCTTAGTTTCGACTCACGCACGGGGTAGAGGATTTTGACCCGGCAACTGTGTTGAGTGTTGCCGAGCCTGGGATGTATTCTGCATGCCTAGGGCGGGGTCCAGACAGATCCAAAACTTAGAGCTCACCTCACTGTCGTACCCTTCGGACCCCCTTGATATCTATCCCTCTCAACCCCACTTAGAAACTTTCTCTCTTACTTTGTATACCTTCCTTCCACTACTTCACCAATCTATTTAATTATCCCATCCCCTTGATAGACCTTATATCTATTATTGTATTAACGACGAGCTCTCAGATAATTAGATAGGATTTGGGCTTTATGCAGAGATTTAATTGTTAATGAGACCTAGGAAGCTTTTTTGTTGTCTCATATTTGGTGGTTTCATGCTTGCTAGTGTGTTCTTGTGTCAGGTTAGCAGGGGCTAGACCGGAGGGGAGGCTTTTTGCGATCCTTTAAGTAAAGTCTGCTGGTGCGAGTCCTGTGGACCCGCACGACTTTACTAGGATACCCGTGGGAGTCTGGGGGCATTTTCTTGTCTGTGTCCCTGTGTGTCTAGTGTTGTGTTGTGTGAGGGCCCTTGCCTAGTCCACTCAGCACTGCGCTAGCGCATCTTGCTTTTGTTTTAGGGTCGCCAGGAGAGAGTCAGATACTTGCGATCTGAGTCTCTCAAGAGAGCACCCTTTCAATTAGAGTAATTTGGCGCACAGACCTGGGAACGTCCCTAGGCTAGAGCAGGTGGCTCAGCCCGGGTATCCGAAGCCTATATCCTTCCGGCTAGACCTCTGCCACCTGTGTGTGTATGTGTATGTAGATACCATATGTGTGTGTAGATACTATGTGACTATGTGTGTGTGTGTGTGTGTGTGTGGGAATCTATGTAAATACTAAATGTGCGTATAATGAATGAAGAAAGTGTGCGTCTATCATATGTGTGTACAGGCCATGTCTGTGTGGGTTAGAGCCGCCGATAAATAGAATACACAAGTGTTCCATGCCAATCAGAAACCTTGAGTAGCGAGTAGGACTAGAGAAAATGAATGAACTGAAAGAAATATCATATCTACTGTAGTGTCATGAAAAGGCGATACAGAGAAGAGCTTTGTCCTTTGCTAAAGATCGTATACATTATTGTGAATGCCAGTAAGTACTTTTTAAAAGATATTTTGAATTGCACTAAGAATAATGGTTAAAGCAATTTGTAGGAAACCCATTCATTCATAGGTTTTGCTTTTTTGTTTCGAACGGTTCCTTAACTTATTTATAAAGTAGACGTGCCGTTTTGCCCAAAATCAAAACGGCATACCCAACTCTGCGATCGGTTACCATCATCACTACTAGTCACTATCATCATTAATATCATCATCACTACTACTATTATAGTCATCACTACTACTCTTACCATCACCACTACGACTCTCATCACTACAACTGTCATCACTACAACTGTCCATCACTACAACTTTCGCCATCATCACTAATACTGTCACCATTGTCACTACCATTATCACTACTATCACTACAACTGTCATCATTACTTGTCACCATCATCACTACTATTATGACCATTATCACTACTACTAGTACTTTCACCATCATATCTAATACTGTCATCATCCTCACTACTGTCATTATCATCACTACAACTACAACCATCATCACTACTATTATCACCATCATCACTACTACCACCATCATCCCCACCATCTACTACCATGTCTACCAGTGACTACCATCACTTCTTTAAAGTCAACTAAACTAACTTAACCTAAAAAATGCGGGGCAAGTTATTTTCGCCCCGTAGGGGCAACGCCATCATTGCTGAGGGGGTCGGGTGTGGGGGGGGGGGGGGGGGGGGCAAAACCATATTTTGGACCTAAAATCATAACTATTGCACAAACTCAAAATTTTTTTTTTAAATTACCGTCGCATTCACGCACCGAATGTTCGTGTGAAGTTTGGTGAAAATCCGTCGAACGGTCTAGGAGGAGTTATCGGACAGACCGACCGACGTCTCACCATCATCATCACATCTGAGACATGTGTATGATGTGTGGCTTTCTGTGATGTGTGTGCCCCACACACACACACGGAATAGGTACAGGGTGGGGGCGGGGGGGGGGGGGGGGAAACCATTTTTTGGACTTAAGATCATAACTATTGCACAAATTAATTTTTTTTTTTTAATTACCATCGAATTCACGCACCGAAGGTTCGTGTGAAGTTTGGTGAAAATCCGTCGAACGGTCTAGGAGGAGTTCTCGGACGGACAGACAGACAGACTGACATTTCGGTTTGCATGTACCACTATACGGGGGACGATACCACTCTGCTTACGCAGAGTTGGTAATAATATACAGTATATACTGTTTATATATAAATTAATTATTATTATTTTTTTTTTTTAGTAATGGATTTCCACCAATAGGATAGATAACGGTAAACCTATTGTATTAATGATAATATTACTAGAATATTTTAATCAATACCCGTCACACTAACGCTGATATATTTAATTGCTCCGTGTATGTTATTGTTATTACGAGTATTATAAAGGGAACTACAGCACAACCACATATTATATAGTGTATTCATTAGGACGAGAGTAGAAATACCAACTACCTAATCTATCATAATACAATATGAACTTAATCAATAGAGTGGATATTTCTACCATCGGGGATGAGCGTACAATGTGATAATTTTGTGCGAAAATGTACAGTATATTATCTGGTCCAGCCCAATCAGAGTTACAAAATGGCTAGTGGCAACATCATAACGCAATATAATAAATGGCTAGTGGCAAAATCATAACGCAATATAATAAATGGCTAGTGGCAACATCATAACGCAATATAATAAATGGCTAGTGGCAACATCATAACGCAATATAATAAATGGCTAGTGGCAACATCATAACGCAATATAATAAATGGCTAGTGGCAACATCATAACGCAATATAATAAATGGCTAGTGGCAACATCATAACGCAATATAATAAATGGCTAGTGGCAACATCATAACGCAATATAATAAATGGCTAGTGGCAACATTATAACGCAATATAATAAATGCATTACAGGTAAGTTTGTGGAATGAATAAGCAGACAATGCGAATATATTCTGGCTAATATTAAACAGGTTGATTAAGAATAGCAAGTCTTTTAAGAGTGGAAAATATATACTTTACTCCTCTGATTGCTAGAGGGGCTTCGTAAGCTGTGTAAAATCCATCATGTTATTGAAAAGAGAAGTTTCTCTCAAACTGATGGATTGCCAGTGTGTGATCCTTGATAACCCAGTGTGTGATCCTTGATAACCCAGTGTGTGATCCTTGATAACCCTACAACCATGGTGTCTGACGTAACCACGGGCATTCTGGATAGTGTCAATATTATCTTAGGAAAGTGTCAGTGCTATTGTGGTACACTGTAAACTACATGAGTACAAAGAGGATAATAAAAGTTATGTCATTCGAGAACATAGGCTTTGCCATCTCGACTCTTGTCTCACAAGGAGTTATGAATTATCCAGGCTTCCAAAATAACCACAGCATGGCTGTACGCAAGAATGGCCTATTAGCTGCTCGCTCCTGGACTTCACTCGTGCCCTTCTTTCACGTAGCGCACCAACAGAGAACTTCAGCCGAAAAAGTACAGACCAACTGAGTCTGGCACATAGCACCATTGCCAAACCCTTTCGATAGAAACCTAAGCAGATCACCGGACATATTAGTCGCCCGGAAGCCTGGCACATTACTGGCACAGCTAGTCAGCAATCCAAACTAAAAAACCAGCACAGCTAAACATTTAGTCAGTACTGCTATTAAGCACCTAGCTATTTCTTGCATCTCTAAAGTGTTTAATCTATTTCTAATTAAAACGTTCTTAAGCATTTGTTTTCCCATAGTCTACTTTCAGATCACCAGTATGGTTTCCTTAATGGGGGAGGTAGTCGCTTTTTCTGGACCCCCTTCTTCCTCATGTTTAGCATATTACTGTTGAGATTTTAAGAAGCTCGTTCCATTACTTTGGCGATTTTGAGGTCTTTCGCCTCATTTCTTTGGCAATATTAAGACCTTTCGTGCTATTTAGGTGTCAATATTTTCCCTGGCGAGCGAAAGCGAGCCTGTAATTTTAAAAGGAGTCGGCCTTCGGCCGGGACATTTTCATACCGAAAAATTTACAAATTTATCTTGAAAGGGGGTCTAAGCTGTGTTTTTTAAAGTTTGGAGGTCTTTGTGAGGAAACTCAAAAATAAATTAATGACAAATATATATAGACCAAAAACCAAGCACTAACCCTTCAAGGCTGCTCTACTGGTGATCTCTTGACTTATCTTACTAATTCTTAGTCACCTTCCTTTTGGGACTTCGGTGAGATCTTTTCTATCATGCAAGACATATCGAATAATTAACCCAAAACTCAACAAGATTAGGCCATAGCATGCCTATCTTCTGATATCAACTATTTCCAATGTTGTCAAAGAGATTTTTTACCCGTCACAATTTTCCACATGACTGTCCCCTACTCTTCAACAATATGCAAATCAACCCTTCGATTTCTCTCAGTAGTCTTGGCGTACCTTTTTCTTCTGACCTTTTGTGGAAAGATCATATTACCACTCTTGCTAAAACAGCTTCCCAGAAGCTGGGTGTGCTTGCCGGCTTTTTTTTATCTTTCTCTCTGTTTTTCTCTTTCCCTGGCTTGTATCCATTCGGCCACATTCAGCCAATTGGTTTAAGACGTTTATCCCCATCCAGGTGTCGATTTCTTCCTGGCGAGCGATAGCGAGCCAGCATTGTATGGAGAAATCGGCATCACCGGAGATATTTTTCTATCCAAAAATGTAAAATTTAGCTTGCTGTCAAAATAATAATATACTGTATATATGCTGGCTCGCTACCGCTCGCCAGGAAAATATTGACAGCTGGATGGGGGGTAAACGTCTTAGAACAGTAGGCTGAATGGGGCCGCAAGGATACAAGCCAAAGAGAGAGGGAGAGAAAGAGAAAAAAAGCGAGGTGGGCTCCCTTAACTGTCTCTGTAGGTTCTTCACCCCCGCACAGCTTCTTGGTCTATACTGGGGAACTGTGCGCCCATGTTTCGAGTATTGTTCGCAAATGTGGGGAGGCTATAGCCATAACGCACTTCTCGAAAGGGTAGAGTAAAAAGCATTTTGTCTCATCAATTCACCTCCTCTTACTAATTCCCTACAATCTCTCTCACTCTTTTACCGCTATTACAATAATCAATGTTCTTCAGACCTCTCGCAGTGTATACCTCCTCCCTTGTAGAGTGGGGAGCATTCGCCTTTTAACACATTCGCACCACTATTCTGTCTAACTCTAACCCAAGAGTGAACCGATTTTCCCAGTCTTTCTTCTGAGCAACACATAAGATTTGAAACTCTCTCCCTCAATCTTTCTTTCCCTCGTCCTATGGCTTAAACTGCTTCAAGCTCCGTGTGTCTAGATATTTTGACTCTATCATTGAGCAAGCTTTGCAAGGCATGGTAAAACAATCTTTGACCACGCTACTCCAGGTTCCAAAATCGGTGAATCGGTGGTAGTAGCCAACTTACGTTAAATGGTAGCAAAAGTTTACTAGACTCATCCCCATTATCATTCAGGCCAATTAAACAGGTCACCAGATCAACTCGTGATTAGTGCTAATATTTCGTGTCCAACCCATTCACTGTGCCAAGTGAGCTGAAGCCACTCGGCACCGTTCAGCCAACAACTTCAATTGTCACCATGTTGCTCACTATGCTCTAACAGCCAACCTGTTACCAGGCTTCGCCCCATCAACCGATGCCCCACCACTTAGTGCAGAGCCATACGCTGCTGATGTTAATGCCTACCATAGAAGCAGGTTAAATGTGTCCACCTCAAGTGATTAGGCCTTACCAATCATAGAAAAGCTCCTCGTCATCAACACAACACAATTGTTCACTGAGTTTTAGAAAACTTTATCAAGCCCTGGGAGGATACCATTCACTACATCCAATCCTCCTATTTATGCCCTATAGCGTACTTTATTTACTGTCACCCCGATGCTGGCGCATTTTATAAAACCAGGGCTATGATAGACCATAGACAAAATGAACCTGCCATCTTAGCAT
The DNA here is from genome assembly GCA_037953745.1 of Lithodes maja. NCBI lineage: Eukaryota > Metazoa > Arthropoda > Malacostraca > Decapoda > Lithodidae > Lithodes > Lithodes maja. The sequence goes on along the minus strand of JBAKBP010027532.1, from coordinate 12,247 downwards.
TCGTCACACAAAATGTGTTTTTGAATCACCCAGGCAATCCGAGATAACCACAGAGCAGTTCCACTTAAGAAGAGGACTATCAGCCGCCCACTCCTGGATATCTCTCGTAATGTTTCCCCTGCAACGTATCACCAGAAAACTTCTGCAACAATGGCAAGAATCAGATTTACCATCTCCCAGACTTACTGAGTCAGGCAAGTATAACACCATTGACACTTCCTCTTTTAAGAACCCTGACCATAATGCTGGGCACTTAGGGTTCTCACATAGCCGCCACAGATAGACATCTAGTTAGCTCCCCAAGCTGGTAGCACTGGTAAACAACTAGTCAGCACTGCTATAGTCTATTCGCTGTAAGTAGGCGAGAAATCATGACCTCTATCCTCTGTAACTCAAAAAGGGCTACAGCAAAATGGCTGTAAATTTGCACATCTATTCCTTGACTGACTCTGCCCAAATGGTAGAAATATTAGCTCAATTACTCTAGTCGTTTTTTAGTTACAGAGGTTCGGGGTCATGATTTCTCGCCTACTTACAGCGAATAGACTATATAGCTACCTGACCAACACTGCTTGGCACCCACTGCTATGAGATAAACCTCCGCAACACCACCAGATGTCATCGCCTATATGATCGAGTATGACGGAAGAGCTGTTGAAGAGATTGCTAAGCTTAAAAACTTTGACACCATCGCCAACTGCCAGCACCATGAGTTTCCCGATGCCAGTATTATCACTGAAGACAGCAGTGTCACTCGAACTATCGCCTTTAAGGGGAGATGGTTCACTTTTTGGGCAATTTTTGCATGTATTCATTATTTTTCTAGTTTCGTCCCTAGACCTCCATCAAATTAAAAAAAAAATATCCATTAGATCCCCCTTCTAGATTAATTTGTAAATTTTTAGGTAGAAAAATTTACCGGCCGAAGGCCGGTTCTTCCAACATTACAGGCTCACTATCGTTCGCCAGGTAAAAAATCGACACCTAAATAGCATGAAAGGTCTAAATATTGACGAAGAAAGGGGCGAAAGGTCTTAAAATCGACTAACTAATGGGGGCAAACATCTTAACATCTGAATACTAATGGGGCTAAACATGAGGAAGAAGGGGAAGCAGAAAACCGGCCCATCTCCTGTTAACACCCAGGAGACCCTTACGTTCCGTGGGTGCCATCTCCCATGACTATTTGGTTGGACTTGACACCTGACTCTACAGACTCTATAACCAGTTTCATATTGTAACTTAAAAACATGGAAAACCCTACCCAGTATAATAATTGAATCCTTTGCAAACTTCTAATTCAAAAAGTGTTCATAAAAATAAATTACCCTCTAAAGATATATTGGAAGTGATAATCTCATTAAATAAAAGTTAAAAAAAGGTATATGAAACAAGGAATATGTAAAATACCTCCTTTACGTAGGGCACGTGGTACCCGTCTTGCAACTCAATCCCACCCCTACTCTGTGCAACTCTCCAACCCAAGAGTGAAACGTTACTCTCAAACTTTCTTCTACTCAACAGCTGAGCTCTGGAACTCTCTCCCAGAATCAGTCTTTCCCTCTTCCTATGACTTAAATTGCTTCAAACTCCGTGTGTCCAGGCATTTTGGCTCGAACGTCCCTTGATTTTGGCCCTGTCACTCTTTCAGCTATGGGGGAGGCACTCGCTATAGGCAGTTATGCCTTTTGCCTCCCTCAATCACATAGAAAAAAAAAAAAAAAAAAAAAAAAAAAACAATTTGCCTAATTATATTTTACTTTCATTTAGTATAGCGTATTATAATGTATAGTCCACAGATAGAACTTGCTTTATGTCTAACCAATCTGTCTATTACTGTGGGAGTTTCTTGTTACCCTTCAACAAGCAGTCTATTGAGAATCGACTATCTGTTTTGCTTATACAGGGTGTTCAGAAAACATGTGTACAAAATGAAATGGGTGATAGGGAACACAGAATTAAACATTTTGTACTCCATGGAGGTATGTCCATAAATGCTTCCTTGCGGTGCTACAGGGTAGACAGTTTCAACGTAATTTCCCTAAATTTGTACCCTAACTTCTCTGTGAGTAATCCGTTTACATACAAACATAGTAATTTAATGTACACAACAGTATGAACATTACTTTATTAATTTCAGTACACTGCAAAAACAAAAGAACATTAAATTGAAGAGAAGATTAACAATCATTAATCATCAGTCAGAACTGTTTACTGAACGAAGATGTCTTATGTCATACTGTTGTGTACATTAAATTACCATGTTTGTATGTAAACGGATTACTCGCAGAGAAGTTAGGATAAAAATTTAGGGAAATTACGTTGAAACTGTCTACCCTGTAGCACCGCAAGGAAGCATTTATGGACTCCATGGAGTACAAAATGTTTAATTCTGTGTTCCCTATCACCCTTTTAATTTTGTACACATGTTTTCTGAACACCTTGTATATATGATAATCTTTTGTTAACATTTGTAGTATTCCTGCCAATATAATATTGTTTTTTACCTAGGTACCCAGTACTATGGATTTTGTAGTGTACAGTCATTAATACATAGATAAATGTAAAACATATAATTACATTTAATTAGGAAAGTAACACAATCATTTTGACTGGTCATTTATTGTATGATTTGATTAAGAGTACACCATTAGTATAAATATTCATTATTAGGTTAATGGGCTACATGTATTCTATTACATAAAAGATTGAATCGCATATACTATAATTATTGCGCACCTCAAGTACATTCCAGCGTGGATAAAGATTTTAGAAACACGTGTGTGTGTGTGTACGCCCGTGTGTGTTAATTTATTTGTAGGGTCTCAACACTTACTTAAACTCGGGTAGAAGTTGAGTTCATGGACATGGAACAACCAAAATTTTGCTATGCAGAAATCTCTGAATGATCACCTCTTCTGTGAGCAACAAAGGATTAGATACCTGGCGTATTGTATAAGCACTTTCTGTATTATGACACCGCTTTCCCATATCATCAATAGATAATTATATCCAGCTTAGTGTGGACCTGTGGAAGTCAGAGGGCTACTTCAGAAAGTGTTCACTCATCTAATTCCTTGAGATTCCTTTTAAGATGAATACAATCATTTGTGTTAGCCGAACTTCAATACAATCATTTGTGTTAGCCGAACTTCAGTACAATCATTTGTGTTAGCCGAACTTCAATACAATCATTTGTGTTAGCCGAACTTCAATACAATCATTTGTGTTAGCCGAACTTCAATACTAATGAATTAATTTCAACACATGAAAAAATCAGCTGTAACGAGAAACTTATGTGTAGTAGTATTACTAGATTACAATGATATACTATTTGAATTGGTGTTATGTCCTTTGTAAGATATTAGGAAGCCGTATATGTAGCTAAACAAGATATGAGTATTATATTACTCTAGATTAATAAACATAATGCAGTGCAAACATTATTTTATATCAAATTGCGAAGCATTTCACTCTTTCCTCGTCACTCTCCTCACTTCCCGACTCTCACCGTAATGGCAGAGTTACACGAGTACATTTTCCAGCAATTTTCTGTCAATCATTTTATTCTGGTAATTAGGGGGGGGGGGGATATGCATATGTATTGGTATGTAGCCTGGAGGTAGTTTATTTTAAGCTCTTCAAAATATCGGAATAATTTTAATATTATCCTGGTTAACCCCCCCACAAAAAAAAAAAAAAAAAAGGAAAAGTGGGAATTTGGCCTCAGTAGATAGACAGAACACTAAGCAATAATAGTTAGCTTGAGAAGGCCATCTAGGAGTTTAGGTTTGGGCTCTAATTCCTACATTCTTTTTACAGACATCATATAATCGACTAATTTATTACTAGAATAATACAAAATAATTAGTTAGGGAATACTGAATGGGTTAAGTGCATGCATTATGAAATCATATTATATGCGGCTGAATGTTATATTTTACAAGTTATCAGACTAATACCGCGAAAGGTGGTATTGAAGAAAGTACTCGTATAACTTTCCATTAACGTTTTGAGGATCATGACACGTTTTGACAATTTATTCTGGCTATCATTAGACGATTTTATTCTGTTTAGGATGAACTTGTGGGAGCTGAGGAATTATTTGAGATAGTATTTGTCCCTTTGATTCCTTGCTATCCTTCCTAAATTGGATAAAATAGTCTAATTATCACCTAAATATAATGCAAAAAATGCGTCTTAGATCCTCAAGGGGTTATCTGTTTCCCCTAATGACGTAAATGCTGCGTCTGGGCAGGTGTAGTCATCTTCAGACACACCTGTGGAATGAGGCAGGTGTGGGGATTAGTCTCTGCTCAAGAACGACCACACTTTATATTCTAAGCCAACCCTTTCAAGATAAGAGGGCGGTTGTTTATCCTTATATGATGGCTATTGGTAGACGATTTTATTCAGCTTAGGAAGGAATTGTGGATGTAAGAGAGTTGAGATATATTTCAACCATTTAATTCACAGAGGGCCTTCCCAATCTGAGTACAATCGTCTGAAGTTAGGCACAATTAAATGAAAAACGTCCTCCAAGACTGAGAGGTTTAAGAAGATAATTGCTAATATAGCTACTGTAAAACACAATATACTGTACACAAGTTGTAGTGTATATACAATAAGTAAGATGTATAGTTAAGTAATGCATATTAAGGGATACTTTTCTTGAAGATTGACAACATATATTTATAACAATACTGAACAAAATCTAGACAAATTAATGAAACATCAAAATTATAATATATTATGTTGGCGATGAATAAATGACATACAAAATTATATATATACAAGCTGTCCCAGGAGGAAAGGGCATAACTTTGGGAAATGATAAAACAAAATATTCTAAGCCTAAAATGTTCGATAAGATAATATTATATGCCAAATTTCGACTGTTATAGAGATATTGCATGTTGAAAATGGTATTTTCTTCAGTAGTTTCCCATAAGGCTGGCCTAGCTGTCCTAGTACCTACCACACCTCCATCTTTCTGCAATTATTTTACCGTGTTATTATAAAGATACTATAATTCTGTAAGTTGCAAAATTATTAGACATATTAGCTTACTATGGACCAGTTGGAAACTATTTGACATGGATGAGTCCATTACAGTGATGCGGGGGAGGACACTATATTAAACCTTCAATATCTTTTTAATGGTTGAGACTTGGACTTTTTGTCATTGAACAATTTATGCTTAGAATACCTTGTTTTATCATTTCCCAAAGTTATGCCCTTTCCTCCTGGGACACCCTGTATATATATATATATATATATATATATATATATATATAATATATATATCTTATCTATCTATCTATCTATTGCCTGACGCCGTGATCCCCGAAGGGGTGGCCACGAACGAACCGCCCCCATGCACCTCTGTCCCCAGTCAGTCGACGCCCCTCCCCCCAACCAGCACCGCCTTCGTTCATGTAGTTCCTCACTCCATCCTTCCACCTCATATTCGGTCTACCTCTCCCCCTCTGTCCCTCCACCTCGCTCTCGTACACCCTCTTAGTCATTCTCTCGCTTTCCATACGTTCCATATGGCCGAACCATCTCAAGTTGTTCCTTTTCACATTTTCCAGCACATCTACCTCCACACCACACCTCCTTCTTACTTCCTCATTAGTCTGTCTATCCCTCCATGTAACTCCGCACGCACTCCTTAAGTAATTCATTTCCACTGCTCTCACTCTTGGTCTGAGTCTCTCAACCAACGTCCATGCTTCGCTTCCGTAAGTCAGTGTCGGGATTACCACACTGTCATGCAAGGACTTCTTCACTTCCATACTGACCACCCTATTTCTTGTTACTGCTTTTAGCGTTCCTACAACCCTCTTCCCCTGTTGTACCCTCTCCCGCACCTCTTCATCCATAGTCCCATCTTTACTCAACACACTGCCCAGATACTTAAAAGAGTTGACGATCTCCATAGCCTGACCGTTCAGCTTCACCTCACACTCTGTGACTTCACCCCTTTCGAAGACCATAACCTTGCTCTTCCCCGTATTTACCTTCAAATTCCGTTTTTCGCACACTGTTCCAAACTCATTTACCAGACCCTGCAACTCCCATTCATTATCACTCATCAGAACTGTATCATCCGCAAACAGCAGTATAGGTAGCTTCCACTCAATTCCCTCCCTTTTCAGCGATACACCAACATCCACTGCTCTTGATAGTATTTCTTTCATAACTCCATCCATATATACAGTAAACAACCACAGGGACATCACACACCCCTGTTTCAAACCAACATTCAGGTCAAAGAACTCGCTCTGCTCACTCTCCACACGTACTGCCGCCTTTGCACCCTCATACATGCTCTTCACTGCTTTCAGCAACTTGCCCTCTACTCCGTATATTCTAAGTACTTTCCACAAACCTTCTCTATCCACTCTGTCATAGGCCTTCTCCAAGTCCATAAAGGCAACATACACCTTTTGTTTCTTCTCCAGATACTTCTCCACAACACAATTCAGGGTAAAAATCTGATCTACACATCCTCTTCCCTTCCTAAAACCTCCCTGCTCGTCGCCTATCCATTTCTCCGTTCTCACTCTCACTCTCTCAATCACTACCCTACTGTATACCTTCCCTACTACGCTTAGAAGACATATTCCTCAGTGGTTACCACACACTCCTCTTTCCCCTTTGCCCTTATATAGGGGGACTATTATGCCAGTCTTCCAGTCATCGGGTGCACTCCCCTTCTCCCATGCTAGTTTGCACATTTTCCATACCCATTCTATCACTATCTCACCACCATACCTCAACATTTCCCCACACACTCCATCTGTTCCTGGTGCTTTCCCCAACTTCACTCTTTTCATGGCTTCCCACACTTCTGACCTCCTGATCCCCACCTCCTCCTCATATATATAAATATATATGAGAGAAAGAGAGACAGCAACAGACATATAGAACACACTGACCAACAACAACCAAATAACCCTGCCCAATACTAACAAACATGGCCATTGTAGAGCTCTCCCTCAGAACAGGTGATGTAGTACATGTGCTCGTATTGATGGGTCTCCTGGCTATACCCGCACACATGATAACCCTCACAATGGTCAGCTGAAGGAGGAACATGCACCATATGAGAGGAGGCAGATAAGGAACTGTAGACATTTTTCTTTTAAGGGGGGATGGGCCGCTTTTCTGGACCACTTTCTCCCTCATGTTTAGCCCCCATTAGTTTTCAGTGGTTAAGATGTTTGCCCCATTAGTTAGTCGATTTTAAGACCTTTCGCCCCGTTTCGTCGTCACTATTTAGACCTTTCGTGCTATTAAGGTGACGATTTTTTCCCTGGCGAACGATAGTGATCCTGTAATGTTGGAAGAACCGTCCTTTGGCCTGACATTTTTCTACCGAAAAATGTACAAATTAATTTAGAAGGGGGATCTAATGGATGTTTTATTTTTAAATTTGATGGAGGTCTAGGGAGGAAACTAGAAAATAATGAATACATGCAAAAATAGCCCAAAAAGTGAACCATCCCCCCTTAAGTTAGTGATCTGAATAAGCTATCTGCGAAACGTTGTCAATAAAGCGCTCTTTTGGTGTTTCTATTCATGTGGTTTTTATTTCTTGGCTTACAGTGCATTGTAAAGTCTCTATTTATATTATTCGGCTGCTACGATTATTCTTTAGCGAAGTATGTTGTTAATTATGAAAACATGGCATTAATGTGACCCACAGACATAATTTTTTTTTTTTTCCTGTGAGTATCGAAAAATCAACTGCTCAAGGACTGAATTTTCCGCCATATGAGAAACAAAACAATAGTGAAACGAAAAATGGTATTCTCATAAAAGGGAATAACAATTACGGTCTTTACAATGCGGAGTTATGATTAAGATAGTATGTTGGGGAACAATTTAATAGTGTAGGAGAGAAGGGGAGGATTGTAATCGAGGCGGAGTATTGATTATTACATTGGATTTTATAGTGATAGTTATGGTTGTGAAATTGAGTAAGCTGACATACAAAATATTGTGTGATTGTCGTACAGGGGTCTTTCATTTGCAATTATATAAAATTTGGTGGTTGGTGGTGAAGAAAGATATTATAGAGGAGTCATTATTAAGATATGCAGTATAGTAATAGTAACAGGTTTATGTTGGTTGTGAAGTGGAAGGTTGTTATAGAGTAGATGTCATTGCAGTGGAAAGCAATATTAATAGTAATTGTGGTGGTACTAGTGAGGAACTTTAATATTATAAGTGAGAGCATATTATACGATTGTATTCAATCAATGGGGCCATACGCCATGACAGCATGTAGCTGCACTCACCCTCCGACTCCACTCTAGGGGATCCTCCCCGGCGGGACTCCAGGCATCTGCTCGGCCAATATCAAGTATCCTATCGCTTGATTAGCCGACTTGCCTTTGCCATGAGTTCTGTGGTCTTCCCCTTGTAATGTATTTGATTGTGATTGTTTTGGAGGGGGAAATTATATAGATGCAAATGTCTGGGAGGTATTTCAAAAGGAGATATTGAGGAGGAGGAATGTATGATTTGTGTCTATGTATACAAAGGGGACTTACAGCAAAGCTTCCTGTAAAGAAGTGTCCTCCCTAAATTAAAAACCTATACAAACATGTTCCTACACTTACCCACCCTATTTAACATCTGAGAGACATTAATACCGCACAGAGCGAGCCAAAAGTAATGACAGCTGAACAGTGACGTATTTGGCCGACTGTACAGTAGATGTGATTATTGTAGACGAGAGACATGTGGTTGTTATTGTGATGGTGATGGCTGGCAAATGAGGTTTGTGGAGTTCAGCGTGACAATGGAGAGGATGATAATATTTGCTATTGAAGGGAGAATTATTGTGATTATTTAATAGGTGTTACGCATACATCATGTCTTTTAAGAAAAACAAAAACTGGCTTTAATTGTTCACCTTTATATTGTATTCGTCGTGCAAGTTATGTTATTTGCTATATGTGAAGCATCATGAAGTTTTATAGCTATATTTACAGTACATGAAAGTAAAGAAAATCGAAACTAAATTAAGAAAAAGGTCAACACCTATATCTGTTACTCTCACCCGGGTCGTAGAAGATGCCGCCCCCAGCACAGTCGTATGGGTGGTCGTGGTCGTCGCCTGTACGTACCACCATCCCAGACACCGCTACCACCAGAAGGGCCACCAACAGAGTGCGTGCCAACATTATACCAAGAGACTTACTGTATCTTAGACTTAATTGGTCAGTGTCAGATGTTGTGTGGAGTGAGGATAAAATGGTGGGACTTATATATACATCTTGCATTTAGTGTATACGTGTGCTTTGCCGACATATGAAAGACAACTGAATTACAGTAATGAGTGTATGCACAGGTGAACTTGTCAGTGAAATTGAGATTTCCTGGCACGTTACTAACACAGATTTCCAGTGATATGGTCTGTGACACATGCATTTATCTGGGGATTATGAATTTAAAAAAAAAAAAATGCATAAGCTTGCCAATTACACTACTAATTTTATATTCTATTTATTTATTTATTTTTGTAGTTACTTGCATATTTATTTATTATTATTACTTTTTTTTTTTTTTTTTTTTGTCTAATCATCAGTTTGGTACACGAGCAAAAGGGGGGCCACTAGTACACAGAGCATGACAGACATTGGTACACAAAACTACTAGGTGGATAGGTAAAGCAACAAGAATTCCAGTGGTTCATAAAGCCTTTTATCTACTGCCATTGGCAAATGATGCAAGTTTTACGGCAGTGGCACATAATTATATAACACTGATATATACAAAGCACCTCCGCCAGTGGTACATAACACAGACAAAGAGCCAGCGGATGAACTGCCATCGAGTTCAGGTGTGGTGGTTGTCTTGAGATCTTTCATGTTGTCCTGGTGCTACTTCTCTGAGACAACAGGGTCTGACTTCCTGACTCCCTGTCTAGGCAAAGTCTTTCGTCTCTGTCTTTCCTCTAACGTTTTCCCTTCTTGCTGGAAGTTTTCTCTTATTCAACCTGTCCTGAAGAAGGGTGATCGCTCCCAACCCTCCAATTATCGTCTAATAGCTCTCATTTCTTGCATCTCTAAAGTTTTTGAAACTATGCTCAACTCAAAAGTCTTAAGCATTTATCTTCCCATAATCTACTTTCAGATCGCCAGTACGGTTTCCAAAGGGCTGCTCTACTGGTGATCTTCTTGCTTATCTTACTAATTCTTGGTTGTCCTCCTTTCGGGACTTCGGTGAGACTTTTTCTATTGCGCTAGACAAATTGTAACCCTTCGATAGAGTCTGACATAAATCTCTAGTTTCTAAATTACCCTCCTTCGATTTCTATCCCTCTATCTGTGCTTTTGTCTCTAATTTCCTTTTAGACCGCTCCATAGCTGCAGTTGTGAACGGCCATTGCTCACTTCCTCAACCTATCAACTCCAGTGTTCCTCAGGGTTCTGTCCTGTCTCCAATTATCTTTCTAATATTCATTAATGATCTACTCGACTGTATCTCTAGTCCTATGCACTCATATGCTGACGACTCGACCTTACACTATTCAACTAGTTTATCACATCAACCCAGCATGCAAGTATTCCAAAACAAACGTGACGAGGCCATCTTTTCTGATTGGGGCAGAGAAAATCTTGTTACTTTCAATGCCTCCAAGACCCCTCCCTCTATCTCTCCATCATAATTTTCCACAAGACTATCAACTATTCTTTAACAATACACACATCGACCCTTCATCTTCTCTCAATATTCTAGGTGTATCTTTTTCATCTGACTTTCCTTGGAATGATCATATTACCACTCTTGCTTAAACAGCTTCCCAAGTTAATCAAACACGAATATAATTTTCCATGTAGATAGGTTAGGTTAGGTTAGAAGATTATATATATATATTGTTGTTGTAAACTACAGATTCTTCAGGCCTCACCTGTTTGTATTTATTTTTGTCATACTATTGAAATTTGCATATACATCTTCATCGAATGTGATAAAAAATCCAATGTAAATGTGTGTAATATAAAGTAGTTTTACTAAGCCATCATTTTCATGTAACACCTACATTTAGTCGTTCACGACTTTTCCTTACAGATAGATACTAAAAAAAAAAAAAAAAAAGGGCTATATAATTCTCGTGTTTATTACCCAGGAGAGACCTTTAGTAAGTACAAATACTTTTGCTAGCATCAACTATGCATACCAGGTGATATTGTACTAAAATAGTTACAATACATAATATGCTATATTATAGAATAGCATAGAACAAAATATATAATGGGGCAATGAGTATATCCTGGTTATCCTCATTTTTTGTAATATTATCATACCTGATATTACCATCACAACTGTAATAATATATGTCATTTCCTAGGTAAAAAAATCCTTTAATGGTAGCAAAAAATACGTTATTGCACTGATGAGGCTAAGTCGAATCCTGATTACTCGTTTTATTCTACAAACTATTCAGGAGCCAGGCCACAAGTAGACCCAGGTGACCACAGTATAGACACTAATTAATGAATACCCCCCCCTGATGAGGCCTAATGAATGAATGTATATCTAACGAACCCTGGCAACGTTTGCTCCGATGTCTAAGGGCTGAAGTAGAGTTAATGAATAGAGTGAATGGACAGTCGGATATGGCAGTTTTAGCGAAATATGGACTGAGTCATATTCTTAAACACTAACATTTTTCGTCTTTATGAGTGAAATATGTAGAAATATGTTTTGTCTTTGCTCCCAATCTACTCTCATCTCCACTCACCCAACTCGTATACCAATCCCTCCGTTCACCCACTCCACCCACCTATCATAAACACTCAATCCACTCTCTCCACTCACCCGACCTACCCACTCCACTCATACCAACAACCCACTCCATGCACTCACCCACCCTACCCACTCCTCTCATACCAATAACCCACTCCACTCATCCGACCTACCCACTGTGCTCATATCAATAACCCACTCCACTCATACCAATAACCCACTCCACTCATACCAATAACGCACTCCACTCACCGGACCAACCCACTCCACTCACCCGACCTATCCTCTGTGCTCATATCGACAACCCACTCCACTCATACCAATAACCCACTCCACTCATACCAATAACGCACTCCACTCACCGAACCAACCCACTCCACTCACCCGACCTATCCACTCCACTCATACAAACAACCAACTCCACTCACCCGACCTAGTCTACCCATTCCACTCATACCAACAACCCACTCCACTCACC
>JBAKBP010027531.1:10000-29971 GCA_037953745.1 Lithodes maja | reverse complement strand
AGAGGACGGGGTTGCGTGATGTGGGCGGGGCGCAAGCATGGAGTAGAGGTCTTGCGTGATACAGGTGCTTCCCAGACTCTGATGAACAATTTGACTGGCTACCCTATAAATGCGGCTCGGGTGGTAGTGGTGCAGGGTATTAATGCAACTCGGTCATACCCGCTGGTGCGGTTGGAGTTGGAGGTGGATGGTGTGACACGTGAATTGGATGTTGGGATTGTGGAGAAACTGCCAGTGGAGGGCGTCGACCTCCTTCTCGGTAACGACTTTGCAATGCCCGCTTCTGAGGTTCTACCCTTAGTCGTTGCCGAGAGGACGGCCGACGTGAGTGGGGGAGAGCAAGAGTGTGTCGAGCGGTGCCAGGCACAACCCATGGCGTGTGCTGTCACCCGGGCTCGGACAGCTAAAGTGTCACAGCCTAGTCCTCCGTCTTCCGACCAGCAGAGGAACGATCAACAGGAGGAGGCTAAAGCTGGAGTTGGTTTTAAGAGTTTTGACTCGGCGGCTCTCCTGGTTGATTCAGTATTAGCACCTATGTTAGAGTCTGGAGAGGCCCCAGGACCTGTCACAGCTAGTGAGGAGGTAGGGCCGGAAGAGACTCAGAGGCAGCAACGTTACACACAGAGAGAAAAAAGGGTTGCTCAGTTGGAGGATCCGGAAGTTCAGAAGTGTGGTAATGGTGCTGTCGAGATTAAACACGAGGACGGGGAAGCATGTCATGTGAACCTGGTGGAGGAGTTTGTGAGGCAACCACCTGCGCAGCCTACTGTCCCTGCGTTGGTCTGCCGCGGCCAAGGTGGAGAAGGAGAGGGGGGCAGTAGGGCACAGGTGGAGGAGAGTAGGGATTGTCATGTCTCGGCGAAGCAGTGGGCGGGGGACACGAGTCTGGTGGCTGTGGAAGTGCTAGAGCACCTGCCTGAGCAGCAGTGTGCAGCACTCCAGCACCAGCTCGGTTCATACCCCACTGGTCGTGCCGAGCCCCTGAGTCTCACAACTCGGGCGGTGCGAGATGTTCCGCAGGCAGGTCATGTGACTGTTAAAAGACCGTTAGCCTCGTTGTTTCGGTGGTTTAAGGTGGGCGACGAGGCTTTGGCATGGTTGCCAGGTCAGGGTCGACCCATGGCTGCCAAGGGTGGTGGTCAAAAGGAGGACATTGAGCAGATTGGTAAGGTCGGCTGTGGTATCGCAGTGCCCGGTCGTCGCATAGCCTCCCAATGCTGCTCTAGTCTAATGCAACAGCCCTACCATAGACCGACTGTATCTGGCCATGTCGCTGAAAGCGGTGATGCTGCGCAGGCAGATGTCGTCACAAGGAATGTGGGGGTGCGCATGTACGGTATCGGCGGGGAAGCCTTAGCTATAATGAACTGTGGGAGTGACTGCACGGGTGGTACTGATTGTCCCTCTCATGACCTGGCTGTTCTAGGGACGAAGGTGGAGAAGGAGGGAGACTACAGGTTAGAAGCTGCGGTCTCGGCTGGGTTGGGGGAGGGCACAAGGCATGTTGTTCGTGGAGACAGTGCAAGGCAGTTATTTACTAGGCTATGGCAGTACTTTCGCATGTTTGTTGCTTCTCCAGGCCTGAGGTACGGGGTAGAATCCGACATGCAGGCTGGAGATAGTGCAAGGCTCAGTTTAATTCCCTGCCGTATAAATCCTGCTCGACAGCCTATGGTGCAAGCAGAGCTGGATTACGTGTGGACGAAGGATCTGAGGGATAAGGAATGTCGTGAGTGGTCGTTGCGTGTAACTTTGTCCGAGCGCGCTAAAGAGGTATGTGGTTTTGTTGTGGACGGGAGTACCTACCAGTGCAATGTTATGCCCTACGGACTTAAGAATGCACCAGCAACGTGTCAGAGCCTGATGAATGAAAGTGAAAAGGACAATGATGCGCTGGGGCATTTCGAGATCTATGTTCCAGCCTATGGTCCGGTCGGTGTAGTTTACCCAGATCATTACCCTCTCAAGATCTTGGACCCGTTTCACAATCGGAATATGAGGCTGACCAGGTGGTCACTAAGGTTATTGGTATATAACCTGGACATAAGCCATATTGCCGGTTGTGACAACGAGGTTGCATGTGGTCGTTCAGGGGTATATGATCCTGGGTAAATTGACACACGGGTAGCCTCCTGCTTTGGTTTGAGTAGTATTTTGCGCTTGGTGCTTGTTGGCTCGCGGTTGTAGCCCAGCGTATTGGGTCGTAAAGCAGGATTGTTGAGCGTTTGGTATAGAAGAAAATAGGCTGCCCTTATAGTGCAGCCGGAAAAAAACATATTAAAATATAAAAATCATATAAAAAAACTCTTTCTTTTTGATGAAGATAATTGTATAAGTTTGTCATAGCCTATAAGGTTTGAGTAGTCCACGAACTATCAAACGGCTGAGCTGCTGTAAGCTCGCTCTGGGAGCATGATATTATGTCTTTTACTATTGTTGGGAGGAGTTATGAAATGTGAATTTTTTTTTTATAAGATGTGTTTTAGTAATAAACTCAGCGTTGTTTTAGTGCCATGCGGTCGCTGGGTGTGAGGGGTTTGATGGGGTTCTGTATATCAGATTTTAGCTCAGGGTTGAGCAAGTAAAATCTTGGGGGAGGTGTGACGCATGTCGAGTATGAGCATGCTGTACAGAACGCCCAGTCAGGCCCCACTCTCGCTAGGATCGTCAGGGCAGGAACTTTGGCTGTAGTCTGTGTAGAGTTTCCTAACTCAGTTTATGTGAACCGTTGTACTATAAGTATTATCATTATGTATTTTGTTTTCTTCTGAGTCAACGAGTTCTATTTTATATCATTGTATATATGTATTGTGTGTGGGACTTATATATGATGATGAGAGAGAGAGTTATGTGGCGCCGGCCGGTGAGCGCGCCACGAGGTGTGTAGGCCTCACTCCCTCCTTCCTCCTCCCTTCCTCCCTTTCAGCGCGTGGGAAGTTCTTTGTCGATCCCAGATTGAGAGAATATGACGTCATGATTGCCAGTGGGCGGTCCTTAAGTAGTTTGAGATATGCCGCTAGAGGGCCGAGTATAAAAAGAGAGGTTTTTGCCACCATGCTTCAGAACTCATCAGGCAAAGCGACCTCTCATATCCCTTGCAACTATCGATATTCTTCCGACTGATGTGAACTTTCTCTACTCTCTGAACAGCCTATTTTCTTCTCTTCTCGTCCCTTTTTAACCAATGACCCCTTTGGTGCAGATTTAGTCAGCCAAAGTATTATCGCTTGAGTTCTCACGAGATAAGTGCCTGTTAGATAGCCTATTTTTGGAAGGGTTAACTAGAATAGGATTGATTGATGTTTGTTGCACTCGTATATGTATTTCCCTGTGTACTATTATTCATGTTCCTGTTTTCTGCTGGTTTAGGTAATGCTAGACTGGGATAGGGTTCCTCGAGTTGTGATTTCCTATGAGTGCTAGGTTGGTTGAACCAGCACAATTGCAACGGAGACGTGGGAAGCCTAGGGGGTCTTTTTGATTGTGTACCGTGGGAGTTTAGCACTGTGTTGCGAGTGAGGGCTTTTGCCTGTGCCACCCAACACTGTGCTATCTCATTTGCTTGACTTTGAGAGGATCGCCAGGAGAGAACCAGATACTAGTGATCTGGATCTCTCAAGAGAGCATCCCGTCAATTACCGTAATTTGGCCGCACAGTCTTAAGGACCTCGCTAGGCTACGAGCCGCTTGCTCAGCCATTGTCTCTTAACCTTAGATATCCCAGCTAGACTTTGCTCGACCAGCAGATACAGTATAGTATTGAAGCTTCTCCTTATGTATATTATTGTTTAAGCACTATTGATTTCATGTGTGGCACGCTTAGCTACTTCAGAGATTAGTGGCCCACGAGCACAATCTTAGTAGGCTATTGCCAGTGCCTTGTCGGAGTACTTCTTCTTAATGTTTGCCATATCCTATTGCTTATTCTTATAATTCTTCTTATGTCAATTTAAAGCCTTTAATTACCAGTGAGTTAGTCATTAAATTGCTGTTCAAAATCCGATACTTACTTCTTATGAGTATTCGAGAAGCATCTAACTTATCAGAAGATTCCTTGCTTGATGCTCGAGGACTATTGTTTAACGTAACGTAATAGTGCCGATCCGAAGTAGAGGGTGGAGGACTTCTTAAGTTCTTAGTTCAAGGGTGGATTACTTCGGCTTCGGCCAACACTATTCTGTAGTGTTGTAGTACTTTCTTCTTTGTTTGATTGTTGACCAGACTAGATAACTCCCGTCTTGTTATTAGTCTGTTGTGTGAAACGCTAGTACCGAGTTCTTGTATACCCCGTTATAGCAGATAGAACTCTGGAGGGTAGTGGCGTTTTTTGTTCGGCTGGCAGTACTCTGGGGTTGGGATCGTGTGTTTCCGTTGCGGCAGCGAGCCATACTCGAGTCCTGTGTAAGAGCCCTAGTGTACCCGAGTGCCCGGTCGTAACATTCCCCCCAGCCAGGAAGAGCTAGCCATAAATTCCCCCCAGCCAGGAAGAGGTAGCCATAAATTCCCCCCAGCCAGGAAGAGCTAGCCATAAAGTCCCCCCAGCCAGTAAGAGCTAGCCATGAAGTCCCCCCAGCCAGGAAGAGCTAGCCATAAAGTCCCCCCAGCCAGGAAGAGCTAGCCATAAAGTCCCCCCAGCCAGGAAGAGCTAGCCATAAAGTCCCCCCAGCCAGGAAGAGCTAGCCATAAAGTCCCCCCAGCCAGGAAGAGCTAGCCATAAAGTCCCCCCAGCCAGGAAGATCTAGCCTTAAAGTCCCCCAGCCAGGAAGAGCTAGCCATAAAGTCCCCCCCAGCCAGGAAGAGCTAGCCATAAAGTCCCCCCAGCCAGGAAGAGCTAGCCCTAAATTCCCCCAAGCCAGGAAGAGCTAGCCCTAAATTCCCCCCAGCCAGGAAGAGCTAGCCCTAAATTCCCCCCAGCCAGGAAGAGCTAGCCCTAAATGCCCCCCAGCCAGGAAGAGCTAGTCCTAAATTCAATCCAGCCAGGAAGAGCTAGCCCTAAATTCCCCCCAGCCAGGAAGAGCTAGCCATAAATTCCCCCCAGCCAGGAAGAGCTAGTCCTAAATTCCATCCAGCCAGGAAGAGCTAGCCCTAAATTCCCCCCAGCCAGGAAGAGCTAGCCATAAATTCCCCCCAGCCAGGAAGAGCTAGCCATAAATTCCCCACAGCCAGGAAGAGCTAGCCATAAATTCCCCCCAGCCAGGAAGAGCTAGCCATAAATTCCCCCCAGCCAGGAAGAGCTAGCCATAAATTCCCCACAGCCAGGAGGAGCTAGCCATAAATTCCCCCCCAAGCTAGGAAGAGCTAGCCATAAATTCCCCCTAGCCAGGAAGAGCTAGCCATAAATTCTTCGCAGCCAGGAAGAGCTAGCCATAAATTCCCCCCAGCCAGGAAGAGCTAGCTATAAATTCCCCTCAGCCAGTTAGAGCTAGCCAAAATTCCCCCCAGCCAGGAAGACCTAGCCATAAATTCCCCCCAGCCAGGAAGAGCTAGCCATAAATTCACCCTAGCCAGGAAGAGCTAGCCATAAATTCCCCCCTGCCAGGAAGAGCTAGCCAAAAATTCACCCCAGCCAGGAAGAGCTAGCCATAAATTCCCCCCAGCCAGGAGGAGCTAGCCATAAATTCACCCCAGCCAGTTAGAGCTAGCCATAAATTCCCCCCAGCCAGGAAGAGCTAGCCAAAAATTCCCCCCAGCCAGGAAGAGCTAGCCATAAATTCCCCCCAGCCAGGAAGAGCTAGCCATAAATTCCCCCAGCCAGGAAGAGTTAGCCATAAATTCCCCCCCAGCTAGGAAGAGCTAGCATAAATTCCCCCCAGCCAGGAAGAGCTAGCCATAAATTCCCCCCAGCCAGGAAGAGCTAGCCATAAATTCTCCCCCAGCCAGGAGCTAGCCATAAATTCCCCCCAGCCAGGAAGAGCTAGCCATAAATTCCCTCCAGCCAGGAAGAGCTAGCCATCAATTCCCCCCAGCTAGGAAGAGCTAGCCAAAAATTCCCCCCAGCCAGGAAGAGCAAGCCATAAATTCCCCCCAGCCAGGAAGAGGTAGCCATGAAGTCCCCCCAGCCAGGAAGAGCTAGCCATGAAATCCCCCCAGCCAGGAAGAGCTAGCCATAAAGTCCCCCAAGCCAGGAAGAGCTAGCCGTAAAGTCCCACCAGCCAGGAAGAGCTAGCCATAAATTCCCCCTAGCCAGGAAGAGCTAGCCATAAAATCCCCCCAGCCAGGAAGAGCTAGCCATAAAGTCTCCCCAGCCAGGAAGAGCTAGCCATAAAGTCCCCCCAGCCAGGAAGAGCTAGCCATCAAGTCCCCCCCAGCCAGGAAGAGCTAGCCATAAAGTCCCCCCAGCCAGGAAGAGCTAGCCATAAAGTCCCCCCAGCCAGGAAGAGCTAGCCCTAAATTCCCCCCAGCCAGGAAGAGCTAGCCCTAAATTCCCCCCAGCCAGGAAGAGCTAGCCCTAAATTCCCCCCAGCCAGGAAGAGCTAGCCTTAAATTCCACCCAGCCAGGAAGAGCTAGCCCTAAATTCCATCCACCAGGAAGAGCTAGCCATAAATTCCCCCCAGCCAGGAAGAGCTAGGCATAAATTCCCCACCAGCCAGGAAGAGCTAGCCATAAATTCCCCCCAGCCAGGAAGAGCTAGCCATAAATTCCCCCCAGCTAGGAAGAGCTAGCCATAAATTCCCCCCGGCCAGGAAGAGCTAGCCATAAATTTGCCCCAGCCAGGAAGAGCTAGCCATAAATTCCCCCCAGCCAGGAAGAGCTAGCCCTAATTTCCCCCCCGCCAGGAAGAGCTAGCCCTTAATTCCCACCAGCCAGGAAGAGCAAGCCCTAAATTCCCCCCCGCCAGGAAGAGCTAGCCCTAAATTCGCCCACAGACAGGATGAGCTAGCCCTAAATTCCCCCCAGCCAGGAAGAGCTAGCCATAAATTCCCCCCAGCCAGGAAGAGCTAACCCTAAATTCCACCCAGCCAGGAAGAGCTAGCCATAAATTCCACCCAGCCAGGAAGAGCTAGCCCTAAAGTCCCCCCAGCCAGGAAGAGCTAGCCATAAAGTCCCCCCAGCCAGGAAGAGCTAGCCCTAAATTCACCCCAGCCAGGAAGAGCTAGCCCTAAATTCCCCCCAGCCAGGAAGAGCTAGCCCTAAATTCCCCCCAGCCAGGAAGAGCTAGTCCTAAATTCCCCCAGCCAGGAAGAGCTAGCCCTAAATTCCCCCCAGCCAGGAAGAGCTAGTCCTAAATTCCATCCAGCCAGGAAGAGCTAGCCATAAATTCCCCCCAGCCAGGAAGAGCTAGCCATAAATTCCCCCCAGCTAGGAAGAGCTAGCCATAAATTCCCCCCAGCCAGGAAGAGCTAGCCTTAAATTCCCCCCAGCTAGGAAGAGCTAGCCATAAATTCCCCCCAGCCAGGAAGAGCTAGCCATAAATTCGCCCCAGCCAGGAAGAGCTAGCCATAAATCCCCCCCAGCCAGAAAGAGCTAGCTATAAATTCCCCCCAGCCAGTTAGAGCTAGCCATAAATTCCCCCCAGCCAGGAAGAGCTAGCCATAAATTCCCCCCAGCCAGGAAGAGCTAGCCATAAATTCCCCCCAGCCAGGAAGAGCTAGCCATAAATTCCCCCCTGCCAGGAAGAGCTAGCCAAAAATTCCCCCCCGCTAGTAAGAGCTAGCCATAAATTCCCCCCAGCCAGGAAGAGCTAGCCATAAATTCCCCCCAGCCAGGAAGAGCTAGCCATAAATTTCCCCCAGCCAGGAAGAGCTAGCCATAAATTCCCCCCCGTCAGGACGAGCTAGCCATAAATTCCCCCAGCCAGGAAGAGCTAGCCATAAATTCCCCCCTGCCAGGAAGAGCTAGCCAAAAATTTCGCCCAGCTAGGAAGAGCTAGCCATAAATTCCCCCCAGCCAGGAAGAGCTAGCCATATATTCCCCCCAGCCAGTTAGAGCTAGCCATAAATTCCCCCCAGCCAGGAAGAGCTAGCCAAAAATTCCCCCCAGCCAGGAAGAGCTAGCCATAAATTCCCCCCAGCCAGGAAGAGCTAGCCATAAATTCCCCCCAGCCAGGAAGAGCTAGCCAAAAATTCCCCCGGCCAGGAAGAGCTAGCCATAAATTCCCCCCAGCCAGGAAGAGCTAGCCATAAATTCCCCCCAGCCAGGAAGAGCTAGCCATAAATTCCCCCCAACCAGGAAGAGCGAGCCATAAACTCCCCACAGCCAGGAAGAACTAGCCATAAATTCCCCCCAGCCAGGAAGAGTTAGCCATAAATTCCCCCCAGCCAGGAAGAGCTAGCATAAATTCCCCTCAGCCAGGAAGAGCTAGCCATAAATTCCCCCCCAGCCAGGAAGAGCTAGCCATAAATTCTCCCCCAGCCAGGAGCTAGCCATAAATTCCCCCCAGCCAGGAAGAGCTAGCCATAAATTCCCTCCAGCCAGGAATAGCAAGCCATAAATTCCCCCCAGCAAGGAAGAGCTGGCCATAAATTCCCCCCAGCCAGGAAGAGCTAGCCATAAATTCCCCCCAGCCAGGAAGAGCTAGCCATCAATTCCCCCCAGCTAGGAAGAGCTAGCCAAAAATTCCCCCCAGCCAGGAAGAGCTAGCCATAAATTCCCCCCAGCCAGGAAGAGCTAGCCATAAAGTCCCCCCAGCCAGGAAGAGCTAGCCATGAAGTCCCCACAGCCAGGAAGAGCTAGCCATAAAGTCCCCCCAGCCAGGAAGAGCGAGCCGTAAAGTCCCACCAGCCAGGAAGAGCTAGCCATAAATTCCCCCTAGCCAGGAAGAGCTAGCCATAAAATCCCCCCAGCCAGGAAGAGCTAGCCATAAAGTCCCCCCAGCCAGGAAGAGCTAGCCATAAAGTCCCCCAGCCAGGAAGAGCTAGCCATAAAGTCCCCCCAGCCAGGAAGAGCTAGCCATAAAGTCCCCCCAGCCAGGAAGAGGTAGCCATAAAGTCCCCCCAGCCAGGAAGAGCTAGCTCTAAATTCCCCCCAGCCAGGAAGAGCTAGCCCTAAATTCCCCCCAGCCAGGAAGAGCTAGCCCTAAATTCCCCCCAGCCAGGAAGAGCTAGCTTTAAATTCCCCCCAGCCAGGAAGAGCTAGCCCTAAATTCCATCCAGCCAGGAAGAGCTAGCCATAAATTCCCCCCAGCCAGGAAGAGCTAGCCATAAATTCCCCCCAGCCAGGAAGAGCTAGCCATAAATTCACCCCAGCCAGGAAGAGCTAGCCATAAATTCCCCCCAGCTAGGAAGAGCTAGCCATAAATTCCCCCCCAGCCAGGAAGAGCTAGCCATAAATTCGCCCCAGCCAGGAAGAGCTAGCCATAAATTCCCCCCAGCCAGGAAGAGCTAGCCCTAATTTCCCCCCAGCCAGGAAGAGCTAGCCCTTAATTCACACCAGCCAGGAAGAGCAAGCCCTAAATTCCCCCCAGCCAGGAAGAGCTTGCCCTAAATTCGCCCCCAGCCAGGAAGAGCTAGCCCTAAATTCCCCCCAGCTAGGAAGAGCTAGCCATAAATTCCCCCCAGCCAGGAAGAGCTAACCCTAAATTCCACTAAGCCAGGAAGAGCTAGCCATAAAATCCCCCCAGCCAGGAAGAGCTAGCTATAAATTCCCCCCAGCCAGTTAGAGCTAGCCATAAATTCCTCCCTGCCATGAAGAGCTAGCCAAAAATTCCCCCCAGCCAGGAAGAGCTAGCCATAAAGTCCCCCAGCCAGGAAGAGCTAGCCATAAAGTCCCCCCAGTCAGGAAGAGCTAGCCATAAAGTCCCCCCAGCCAGGAAGAGCTAGCCATAAAGTCCCCCCAGCCAGGAAGAGCTAGCCATAAAGTCCCCCCAGCCAGGAAGAGCTAGCCATAAAGTCCCCCCAGCCAGGAAGAGCTAGCCATAAAGTCCCCCCCAGCCAGGAAGAGCTAGCCATAAAGTCCCCCCAGCCAGGAAGAGCTAGCACTAAATTCCCCCAAGCCAGGAAGAGCTAGCGCTAAATTCCCCCCAGCCAGGAAGAGCTAGCCTTAAATTCCCCCCAGCCAGGAAGAGCTAGCCTTAAATTCCCCCCAGCCAAGAAGAGCTAGCATAAATTCCCTCCAGCCAGGAAGAGCTAGCCATAAATTCCCCCCAGCCAGGAAGAGCTAGCCATAAATTCTCCCCCAGCCAGGAGCTAGTCATAAATTCCCCCCAGCCAGGAAGAGCTAGCCATAAATTCCCTCCAGCCAGGAAGAGCTAGCCATCAATTCCCCCCAGCTAGGAAGAGCTAGCCAAAAATTCCCCCCAGCCAGGAAGAGCAAGCCATAAATTCCCCCCAGCCAGGAAGAGGTAGCCATGAAGTCCCCCCAGCCAGGAAGAGCTAGCCATGAAATCCCCCCAGCCAGGAAGAGCTAGCCATAAAGTCCCCCAAGCCAGGAAGAGCTAGCCGTAAATCCCACCAGCCAGGAAGAGCTAGCCATAAATTCCCCCTAGCCAGGAAGAGCTAGCCATAAAATCCCCCCAGCCAGGAAGAGCTAGCCATAAAGTCTCCCCAGCCAGGAAGAGCTAGCCATAAAGTCCCCCCAGCCAGGAAGAGCTAGCCATCAAGTCCCCCCCAGCCAGGAAGAGCTAGCCATAAAGTCCCCCCAGCCAGGAAGAGCTAGCCATAAAGTCCCCCCAGCCAGGAAGAGCTAGCCATAAATTCCCCCCAGCCAGGAAGAGCTAGCCCTAAATTCCCCCCAGCCAGGAAGAGCTAGCCCTAAATTCCCCCCAGCCAGGAAGAGCTAGCCTTAAATTCCACCCAGCCAGGAAGAGCTAGCCCTAAATTCCATCCACCAGGAAGAGCTAGCCATAAATTCCCCCCAGCCAGGAAGAGCTAGCCATAAATTCCCCCCCAGCCAGGAAGAGCTAGCCATAAATTCCCCCCAGCCAGGAAGAGCTAGCCATAAATTCCCCCCAGCTAGGAAGAGCTAGCCATAAATTCCCCCCAGCCAGGAAGAGCTAGCCATAAATTCGCCCCAGCCAGGAAGAGCTAGCCATAAATTCCCCCCAGCCAGGAAGAGCTAGCCCTAATTTCCCCCCAGCCAGGAAGAGCTAGCCCTTAATTCCCACCAGCCAGGAAGAGCAAGCCCTAAATTCCCCCCAGCCAGGAAGAGCTAGCCCTAAATTCGCCCACAGACAGGATGAGCAAGCCCTAAATTCCCCCCAGCCAGGAAGAGCTAGCCATAAATTCCCCCCAGCCAGGAAGAGCTAACCCTAAATTCCACCCAGCCAGGAAGAGCTAGCCATAAATTCCCCCCAGCCAGGAAGAGCTAGCCATAAAGTCCCCCCAGCCAGGAAGAGCTAGCCATAAAGTCCCCCCAGCCAGGAAGAGCTAGCCCTAAATTCACCCCAGCCAGGAAGAGCTAGCCCTAAATTCCCCCCAGCCAGGAAGAGCTAGCCCTAAATTCCCCCCAGCCAGGAAGAGCTAGCCATAAATTCCCCCCAGCCAGGAAGAGCTAGCCATAAATTCCCCCCAGCCAGGAAGAGCTAGCCATAAATTCCCCCCAGCCAGGAAGAGCTAGCCTTAAATTCCACCCAGCTAGGAAGAGCTAGCCATAAATTCCCCCCAGCCAGGAAGAGCTAGCCATAAATTCGCCCCAGCCAGGAAGAGCTAGCCATAAATCCCCCCCAGCCAGAAAGAGCTAGCTATAAATTCCCCCCAGCCAGTTGGAGCTAGCCACAAATTCCCCCCAGCCAGGAAGAGCTAGCCATAAATTCCCCCCAGCCAGGAAGAGCTAGCCATAATTTCCCCCCAGCCAGGAAGAGCTAGCCATAAATTCCCCCCAGCCAGGAAGAGCTAGCCATAAAGTCCCCCCAGCCAGGAAGAGCTAGCCATGAAGTCCCCACAGCCAGGAAGAGCTAGCCATAAAGTCCCCCCAGCCAGGAAGAGCGAGCCGTAAAGTCCCACCAGCCAGGAAGAGCTAGCCATAAATTCCCCCTAGCCAGGAAGAGCTAGCCATAAAATCCCCCCAGCCAGGAAGAGCTAGCCATAAAGTCCCCCCAGCCAGGAAGAGCTAGCCATAAAGTCCCCCAGCCAGGAAGAGCTAGCCATAAAGTCCCCCCAGCCAGGAAGAGCTAGCCATAAAGTCCCCCCAGCCAGGAAGAGGTAGCCATAAAGTCCCCCCAGCCAGGAAGAGCTAGCTCTAAATTCCCCCCAGCCAGGAAGAGCTAGCCCTAAATTCCCCCCAGCCAGGAAGAGCTAGCTTTAAATTCCCCCCAGCCAGGAAGAGCTAGCCATAAATTCCCCCCAGCCAGTTAGAGCTAGCCATAAATTCCCCCCAGCCAGGAAGAGCTAGCCAAAAATTCCCCCCAGCCAGGAAGAGCTAGCCATAAATTCCCCCCAGCCAGGAAGAGCTAGCCATAAATTCCCCCAGCCAGGAAGAGTTAGCCATAAATTCCCCCCCAGCTAGGAAGAGCTAGCATAAATTCCCCCCAGCCAGGAAGAGCTAGCCATAAATTCCCCCCAGCCAGGAAGAGCTAGCCATTAATTCTCCCCCAGCCAGGAGCTAGCCATAAATTCCCCCCAGCCAGGAAGAGCTAGCCATAAATTCCCTCCAGCCAGGAAGAGCTAGCCATCAATTCCCCCCAGCTAGGAAGAGCTAGCCAAAAATTCCCCCCAGCCAGGAAGAGCAAGCCATAAATTCCCCCCAGCCAGGAAGAGGTAGCCATGAAGTCCCCCCAGCCAGGAAGAGCTAGCCATGAAATCCCCCCAGCCAGGAAGAGCTAGCCATAAAGTCCCCCAAGCCAGGAAGAGCTAGCCGTAAAGTCCCACCAGCCAGGAAGAGCTAGCCATAAATTCCCCCTAGCCAGGAAGAGCTAGCCATAAAATCCCCCCAGCCAGGAAGAGCTAGCCATAAAGTCTCCCCAGCCAGGAAGAGCTAGCCATAAAGTCCCCCCAGCCAGGAAGAGCTAGCCATCAAGTCCCCCCCAGCCAGGAAGAGCTAGCCATAAAGTCCCCCCAGCCAGGAAGAGCTAGCCATAAAGTCCCCCCAGCCAGGAAGAGCTAGCCATAAATTCCCCCCAGCCAGGAAGAGCTAGCCCTAAATTCCCCCCAGCCAGGAAGAGCTAGCCCTAAATTCCCCCCAGCCAGGAAGAGCTAGCCTTAAATTCCACCCAGCCAGGAAGAGCTAGCCCTAAATTCCATCCACCAGGAAGAGCTAGCCATAAATTCCCCCCAGCCAGGAAGAGCTAGGCATAAATTCCCCACCAGCCAGGAAGAGCTAGCCATAAATTCCCCCCAGCCAGGAAGAGCTAGCCATAAATTCCCCCCAGCTAGGAAGAGCTAGCCATAAATTCCCCCCAGCCAGGAAGAGCTAGCCATAAATTCGCCCCAGCCAGGAAGAGCTAGCCATAAATTCCCCCCAGCCAGGAAGAGCTAGCCCTAATTTCCCCCCAGCCAGGAAGAGCTAGCCCTTAATTCCCACCAGCCAGGAAGAGCAAGCCCTAAATTCCCCCCCGCCAGGAAGAGCTAGCCCTAAATTCGCCCACAGACAGGATGAGCTAGCCCTAAATTCCCCCCAGCCAGGAAGAGCTAGCCATAAATTCCCCCCAGCCAGGAAGAGCTAACCCTAAATTCCACCCAGCCAGGAAGAGCTAGCCATAAATTCCACCCAGCCAGGAAGAGCTAGCCCTAAAGTCCCCCCAGCCAGGAAGAGCTAGCCATAAAGTCCCCCCAGCCAGGAAGAGCTAGCCCTAAATTCACCCCAGCCAGGAAGAGCTAGCCCTAAATTCCCCCCAGCCAGGAAGAGCTAGCCCTAAATTCCCCCCAGCCAGGAAGAGCTAGTCCTAAATTCCCCCAGCCAGGAAGAGCTAGCCCTAAATTCCCCCCCGCCAGGAAGAGCTAGTCCTAAATTCCATCCAGCCAGGAAGAGCTAGCCATAAATTCCCCCCAGCCAGGAAGAGCTAGCCATAAATTCCCCCCAGCTAGGAAGAGCTAGCCATAAATTCCCCCCAGCCAGGAAGAGCTAGCCTTAAATTCCCCCCAGCTAGGAAGAGCTAGCCATAAATTCCCCCCAGCCAGGAAGAGCTAGCCATAAATTCGCCCCAGCCAGGAAGAGCTAGCCATAAATCCCCCCCAGCCAGAAAGAGCTAGCTATAAATTCCCCCCAGCCAGTTAGAGCTAGCCATAAATTCCCCCCAGCCAGGAAGAGCTAGCCATAAATTCCCCCCAGCCAGGAAGAGCTAGCCATAAATTCCCCCCAGCCAGGAAGAGCTAGCCATAAATTCCCCCCTGCCAGGAAGAGCTAGCCAAAAATTCTCCCCAGCTAGGAAGAGCTAGCCATAAATTCCCCCCAGCCAGGAAGAGCTAGCCATAAATTCCCGCCAGCCAGGAAGAGCTAGCCATAAATTTCCCCCAGCCAGGAAGAGCTAGCCATAAATTCCCCCCCGTCAGGACGAGCTAGCCATAAATTCCCCCAGCCAGGAAGAGCTAGCCATAAATTCCCCCCTGCCAGGAAGAGCTAGCCAAAAATTTCGCCCAGCTAGGAAGAGCTAGCCATAAATTCCCCCCAGCCAGGAAGAGCTAGCCATATATTCCCCCCAGCCAGTTAGAGCTAGCCATAAATTCCCCCCAGCCAGGAAGAGCTAGCCAAAAATTCCTCCCAGCCAGGAAGAGCTAGCCATAAATTCCCCCCAGCCAGGAAGAGCTAGCCATAAATTCCCCCCAGCCAGGAAGAGCTAGCCAAAAATTCCCCCGGCCAGGAAGAGCTAGCCATAAATTCCCCCCAGCCAGGAAGAGCTAGCCATAAATTCCCCCCAGCCAGGAAGAGCTAGCCATAAATTCCCCCCAACCAGGAAGAGCGAGCCATAAACTCCCCACAGCCAGGAAGAACTAGCCATAAATTCCCCCCAGCCAGGAAGAGTTAGCCATAAATTCCCCCCAGCCAGGAAGAGCTAGCATAAATTCCCCTCAGCCAGGAAGAGCTAGCCATAAATTCCCCCCCAGCCAGGAAGAGCTAGCCATAAATTCTCCCCCAGCCAGGAGCTAGCCATAAATTCCCCCCAGCCAGGAAGAGCTAGCCATAAATTCCCTCCAGCCAGGAATAGCAAGCCATAAATTCCCCCCAGCAAGGAAGAGCTGGCCATAAATTCCCCCCAGCCAGGAAGAGCTAGCCATAAATTCCCCCCAGCCAGGAAGAGCTAGCCATCAATTCCCCCCAGCTAGGAAGAGCTAGCCAAAAATTCCCCCCAGCCAGGAAGAGCTAGCCATAAATTCCCCCCAGCCAGGAAGAGCTAGCCATAAAGTCCCCCCAGCCAGGAAGAGCTAGCCATGAAGTCCCCACAGCCAGGAAGAGCTAGCCATAAAGTCCCCCCAGCCAGGAAGAGCGAGCCGTAAAGTCCCACCAGCCAGGAAGAGCTAGCCATAAATTCCCCCTAGCCAGGAAGAGCTAGCCATAAAATCCCCCCAGCCAGGAAGAGCTAGCCATAAAGTCCCCCCAGCCAGGAAGAGCTAGCCATAAAGTCCCCCAGCCAGGAAGAGCTAGCCATAAAGTCCCCCCAGCCAGGAAGAGCTAGCCATAAAGTCCCCCCAGCCAGGAAGAGGTAGCCATAAAGTCCCCCCAGCCAGGAAGAGCTAGCTCTAAATTCCCCCCAGCCAGGAAGAGCTAGCCCTAAATTCCCCCAGCCAGGAAGAGCTAGCCCTAAATTCCCCCCAGCCAGGAAGAGCTAGCTTTAAATTCCCCCCAGCCAGGAAGAGCTAGCCCTAAATTCCATCCAGCCAGGAAGAGCTAGCCATAAATTCCCCCCAGCCAGGAAGAGCTAGCCATAAATTCCCCCCAGCCAGGAAGAGCTAGCCATAAATTCACCCCAGCCAGGAAGAGCTAGCCATAAATTCCCCCCAGCTAGGAAGAGCTAGCCATAAATTCCCCCCCAGCAGGAAGAGCTAGCCATAAATTCGCCCCAGCCAGGAAGAGCTAGCCATAAATTCCCCCCAGCCAGGAAGAGCTAGCCCTAATTTCCCCCCAGCCAGGAAGAGCTAGCCCTTAATTCACACCAGCCAGGAAGAGCAAGCCCTAAATTCCCCCCAGCCAGGAAGAGCTTGCCCTAAATTCGCCGCCAGCCAGGAAGAGCTAGCCCTAAATTCCCCCCAGCCAGAAGAGCTAGCCATAAATTCCCCCCAGCCAGGAAGAGCTAACCCTAAATTCCACTAAGCCAGGAAGAGCTAGCCATAAAATCCCCCCAGCCAGGAAGAGCTAGCTATAAATTCCCCCCAGCCAGTTAGAGCTAGCCATAAATTCCTCCCTGCCATGAAGAGCTAGCCAAAAATTCCCCCCAGCCAGGAAGAGCTAGCCATAAAGTCCCCCCAGCCAGGAAGAGCTAGCCATAAAGTCCCCCCAGTCAGGAAGAGCTAGCCATAAAGTCCCCCCAGCCAGGAAGAGCTAGCCATAAAGTCCCCCCAGCCAGGAAGAGCTAGCCATAAAGTCCCCCCAGCCAGGAAGAGCTAGCCATAAAGTCCCCCCAGCCAGGAAGAGCTAGCCATAAAGTCCCCCCCAGCCAGGAAGAGCTAGCCATAAAGTCCCCCCAGCCAGGAAGAGCTAGCACTAAATTCCCCCAAGCCAGGAAGAGCTAGCCCTAAATTCCCCCCAGCCAGGAAGAGCTAGCCTTAAATTCCCCCCAGCCAGGAAGAGCTAGCCTTAAATTCCCCCCAGCCAAGAAGAGCTAGCATAAATTCCCTCCAGCCAGGAAGAGCTAGCCATAAATTCCCCCCCGCCAGGAAGAGCTAGCCATAAATTCTCCCCCAGCCAGGAGCTAGTCATAAATTCCCCCCAGCCAGGAAGAGCTAGCCATAAATTCCCTCCAGCCAGGAAGAGCTAGCCATCAATTCCCCCCCAGCTAGGAAGAGCTAGCCAAAAATTCCCCCCAGCCAGGAAGAGCAAGCCATAAATTCCCCCCAGCCAGGAAGAGGTAGCCATGAAGTCCCCCCAGCCAGGAAGAGCTAGCCATGAAATCCCCCCAGCCAGGAAGAGCTAGCCATAAAGTCCCCCAAGCCAGGAAGAGCTAGCCGTAAAGTCCCACCAGCCAGGAAGAGCTAGCCATAAATTCCCCCTAGCCAGGAAGAGCTAGTCATAAAATCCCCCAGCCAGGAAGAGCTAGCCATAAAGTCTCCCCAGCCAGGAAGAGCTAGCCATAAAGTCCCCCCAGCCAGGAAGAGCTAGCCATCAAGTCCCCCCCCAGCCAGGAAGAGCTAGCCATAAAGTCCCCCCAGCCAGGAAGAGCTAGCCATAAAGTCCCCCCAGCCAGGAAGAGCTAGCCATAAATTCCCCCCAGCCAGGAAGAGCATACTCATAGTCAGATCTTTTCCTCCTCCTCCCCTCCCCCCCCCCCCCCCCCGACCCCCCCCCCCCCCCCCCCCCCCCCCCCCCCCCCCCCCCCCCCCCACCCCCCCCCCCCCCCCCCCCCCCCCCCCCCCCCCCCCCCCCCCCCCCCCCCACCCCCCCCCCCCCCCCCCCCCCCCCCCCCCCCCCACCCCCCCCCCCCCACCCCCCCTCCCCCCCCCCCCTCCCCCCTCCCGACACTAACTGTTTTGTTGTTGATCTGACTATGAGTATGCTCTTCCTGGCTGGGGGGAATTTATGGCTAGCTCTTCCTGGCTGGGGGGACTTTATGGCTAGCTCTTCCTGGCTGGGGGACTTTATGGCTAGCTCTTCCTGGCTGGGGGGGACTTGATGGCTAGCTCTTCCTGGCTGGGGGGACTTTATGGCTAGCTCTTCCTGGCTGGGGAGACTTTATGGCTAGCTCTTCCTGGCTGGGGGGATTTTATGACTAGCTCTTCCTGGCTAGGGGGAATTTATGGCTAGCTCTTCCTGGCTGGTGGGACTTTACGGCTAGCTCTTCCTGGCTTGGGGACTTTATGGCTAGCTCTTCCTGGCTGGGGGGATTTCATGGCTAGCTCTTCCTGGCTGGGGGGACTTCATGGCTACCTCTTCCTGGCTGGGGGGAATTTATGGCTTGCTCTTCCTGGCTGGGGGAATTTTTGGCTAGCTCTTCCTAGCTGGGGGGAATTGATGGCTAGCTCTTCCTGGCTGGAGGGAATTTATGGCTAGCTCTTCCTGGCTGGGGGGAATTTATGACTAGCTCCTGGCTGGGGGAGAATTTATGGCTAGCTCTTCCTGGCGGGGGGGAATTTATGGCTAGCTCTTCCTGGCTGGAGGGAATTTATGCTAGCTCTTCTTGGCTGGGGGGAATTTAAGGCTAGCTCTTCCTGGCTGGGGGGAATTTAAGGCTAGCTCTTCCTGGCTGGGGGGAATTTAGGGCTAGCTCTTCCTGGCTTGGGGGAATTTAGTGCTAGCTCTTCCTGGCTGGGGGGACTTTATGGCTAGCTCTTCCTGGCTGGGGGGGACTTTATGGCTAGCTCTTCCTGGCTGGGGGACTTTATGGCTAGCTCTTCCTGGCTGGGGGGACTTTATGGCTAGCTCTTCCTGGCTGGGGGGACTTTATGGCTAGCTCTTCCTGGCTGGGGGGACTTTATGGCTAGCTCTTCCTGACTGGGGGGACTTTATGGCTAGCTCTTCCTGGCTGGGGGGACTTTATGGCTAGCTCTTCCTGGCTGGGGGGAATTTTTGGCTAGCTCTTCATGGCAGGAGGAATTTATGGCTAGCTCTAACTGGCTGGGGGGAATTTATAGCTAGCTCTTCCTGGCTGGGGGATTTTATGGCTAGCTCTTCCTGGCTTAGTGGAATTTAGGGTTAGCTCTTCCTGGCTGGGGGGAATTTATGGCTAGCTCTTCCTGGCTGGGGGGAATTTAGGGCTAGCTCTTCCTGGCTGGCGGCGAATTTAGGGCAAGCTCTTCCCTGGCTGGGGGGAATTTAGGGCTTGCTCTTCCTGGCTGGTGTGAATTAAGGGCTAGCTCTTCCTGGCTGGGGGAAATTAGGGCTAGCTCTTCCTGGCTGGGGGGAATTTATGGCTAGCTCTTCCTGGCTGGGCGAATTTATGGCTAGCTCTTCCTGGCTGGGGGGGGAATTTATGGCTAGCTCTTCCTAGCTGGGGGGAATTTATGGCTAGCTCTTCCTGGCTGGGGTGAATTTATGGCTAGCTCTTCCTGGCTGGGGGGAAATTTATGGCTAGCTCTTCCTGGCTGGGGGGAATTTATGGCTAGCTCTTCCTGGCTGGATGGAATTTAGGGCTAGCTCTTCCTGGCTGGGGGGAATTTAAAGCTAGCTCTTCCTGGCTGGGGGGAATTTAGGGCTAGCTCTTCCTGGCTGGGGGAATTTAGGGCTAGCTCTTCCTGGCTGGGGGGAATTTAGAGCTAGCTCTTCCCTGGCTGGGGGACTTTATGGCTACCTCTTCCTGGCTGGGGGGACTTTATGGCTAGCTCTTCCTGGCTGGGGGGACTTTATGGCCTAGCTCTTCCTGGCTGGGGGACTTTATGGCTAGCTCTTCCTGGCTGGGGGGACTTTATGGCTAGCTCTTCCTGGCTGGGGGGATTTTATGGCTAGCTCTTCCTGGCTAGGGGGAATTTATGGCTAGGTCTTCCTGGCTGGTGGGACTTTACGGCTCGCTCTTCCTGGCTGGGGGGACTTTATGGCTAGCTCTTCCTGGCTGTGGGGACTTCATGGCTAGCTCTTCCTGGCTGGGGGGACTTTATGGCTAGCTCTTCCTGGCTGGGGGGAATTTATGGCTAGCTCTTCCTGGCTGGGGGGAATTTTTGGCTAGCTCTTCCTAGCTGGGGGGAATTGATGGCTAGCTCTTCCTGGCTGGGGGAATTTATGGCTAGCTCTTCCTGGCTGGGGGGAAT
Source organism: Lithodes maja (assembly GCA_037953745.1). NCBI lineage: Eukaryota > Metazoa > Arthropoda > Malacostraca > Decapoda > Lithodidae > Lithodes > Lithodes maja. The sequence continues at coordinate 10,267 of JBAKBP010027531.1, read as the reverse complement.
TTATGGCCAGCTCTTCCTTGCTGGGGGGAATTTATGGCTTGCTATTCCTGGCTGGAGGGAATTTATGGCTAGCTCTTCCTGGCTGGGGGGAATTTATGGCTAGCTCCTGGCTGGGGGAGAATTTATGGCTAGCTCTTCCTGGCTGGGGGGGAATTTATGGCTAGCTCTTCCTGGCTGAGGGGAATTTATGCTAGCTCTTCCTGGCTGGGGGGAATTTATGGCTAACTCTTCCTGGCTGGGGGGAATTTATGGCTAGTTCTTCCTGGC
>JBAKBP010027531.1:0-5000 GCA_037953745.1 Lithodes maja | reverse complement strand
GCTGGGGTGAATTTAGGGCTAGCTCTTCCTGGCTGGGGGACTTTATGGCTAGCTCTTCCTGGCTGGGGGGACTTTATGGCTAGCTCTTCCTGGCTGGGGGGAATTTATGGCTAGCTCTTCCTGGCTGGGTGGAATTTAGGGTTAGCTCTTCCTGGCTGGGGGGAATTTATGGCTAGCTCTTCCTGGCTGGGGGAATTTTAGGGCTTGCTCATCCTGTCTGTGGGCGAATTTAGGGCTAGCTCTTCCTGGCTGGGGGGAATTTAGGGCTTGCTCTTCCTGGCTGGTGGGAATTAAGGGCTAGCTCTTCACTGGCTGGGGGGAAATTAGGGCTAGCTCTTCCTGGCTGGGGGAATTTATGGCTAGCTCTTCCTGGGCTGGGGCGAATTTATGGCTAGCTCTTCCTGGCTGGGGGGAATTTATGGCTAGCTCTTCCTAGCTGGGGGAATTTATGGCTAGCTCTTCCTGGCTGGGGGGAATTTATGGCTAGCTCTTCCTGGCTGGGGGGGAATTTATGGCTAGCTCTTCCTGGCTGGGGGGAATTTATGGCTAGCTCTTCCTGGTGGATGGAATTTAGGGCTAGCTCTTCCTGGCTGGGTGGAATTTAAGGCTAGCTCTTCCTGGCTGGGGGAATTTAGGGCTAGCTCTTCCTGGCTGGGGGGAATTTAGGGCTAGCTCTTCCTGGCTGGGGGGAATTTATGGCTAGCTCTTCCTGGCTGGGGGGACTTTATGGCTAGCTCTCCTGGCTGGGGGGACTTTATGGCTAGCTCTTCCTGGCTGGGGGGGACTTGATGGCTAGCTCTTCCTGGCTGGGGGGACTTTATGGCTAGCTCTTCCTGGCTGGGGAGACTTTATGGCTAGCTCTTCCTGGCTGGGGGGATTTTATGGCTAGCTCTTCCTGGCTAGGGGGAATTTATGGCTAGCTCTTCCTGGCTGGTGGGATTTACGGCTAGCTCTTCCTGGCTTGGGGGACTTTATGGCTAGCTCTTCCTGGCTGGGGGGATTTCATGGCTAGCTCTTCCTGGCTGGGGGGACTTCATGGCTACCTCTTCCTGGCTGGGGGGAATTTATGGCTTGCTCTTCCTGGCTGGGGGGAATTTTTGGCTAGCTCTTCCTAGCTGGGGGGAATTGATGGCTAGCTCTTCCTGGCTGGAGGGAATTTATGGCTAGCTCTTCCTGGCTGGGGGGAATTTATGACTAGCTCCTGGCTGGGGGAGAATTTATGGCTAGCTCTTCCTGGCTGGGGGGAATTTATGGCTAGCTCTTCCTGGCTGGAGGGAATTTATGCTAGCTCTTCTTGGCTGGGGGAATTTAAGGCTAGCTCTTCCTGGCTGGGGGGAATTTAAGGCTAGCTCTTCCTGGCTGGGGGGAATTTAGCGCTAGCTCTTCCTGGCTTGGGGGAATTTAGTGCTAGCTCTTCCTGGCTGGGGGGGACTTTATGGCTAGCTCTTCCTGGCTGGGGGGGACCTTTATGGCTAGCTCTTCCTGGCTGGGGGGACTTTATGGCTAGCTCTTCCTGGCTGGGGGGACTTTATGGCTAGCTCTTCCTGGCTGGGGGGACTTTATGGCTAGCTCTTCCTGGCTGGGGGGACTTTATGGCTAGCTCTTCCTGACTGGGGGGACTTTATGGCTAGCTCTTCCTGGCTGGGGGGACTTTATGGCTAGCTCTTCCTGGCTGGGGGGAATTTTTGGCTAGCTCTTCATGGCAGGGAGGAATTTATGGCTAGCTCTAACTGGCTGGGGGGAATTTATAGCTAGCTCTTCCTGGCTGGGGGGATTTTATGGCTAGCTCTTCCTGGCTTAGTGGAATTTAGGGTTAGCTCTTCCTGGCTGGGGGAATTTATGGCTAGCTCTTCCTAGCTGGGGGAATTTAGGGCTAGCTCTTCTGGCTGGGGGCGAATTTAGGGCAAGCTCTTCCTGGCTGGGGGAATTTAGGGCCTTGCTCTTCCTGGCTGGTGTGAATTAAGGGCTAGCTCTTCCTGGCTGGGGGGAAATTAGGGCTAGCTCTTCCTGGCTGGGGGGAATTTATGGCTAGCTCTTCCTGGCTGGGGCGAATTTATGGCTAGCTCTTCCTGGCTGGGGGGGAATTTATGGCTAGCTCTTCCTAGCTGGGGGGAATTTATGGCTAGCTCTTCCTGGCTGGGGTGAATTTATGGCTAGCTCTTCCTGGCTGGGGGGAATTTATGGCTAGCTCTTCCTGGCTGGGGGAATTTATGGCTAGCTCTTCCTGGCTGGATGGAATTTAGGGCTAGCTCTTCCTGGCTGGGGGGAATTTAAAGCTAGCTCTTCCTGGCTGGGGGGAATTTAGGGCTAGCTCTTCCTGGCTGGGGGGAATTTAGGGCTAGCTCTTCCTGGCTGGGGGGAATTTAGAGCTAGCTCTTCCTGGCTGGGGGGACTTTATGGCTACCTCTTCCTGGCTGGGGGGACTTTATGGCTAGCTCTTCCTGGCTGGGGGGACTTTATGGCTAGCTCTTCCTGGCTGGGGGACTTTATGGCTAGCTCTTCCTGGCTGGGGGGACTTTATGGCTAGCTCCTTCCTGGCTGGGGGGATTTTATGGCTAGCTCTTCCTGGCTAGGGGGAATTTATGGCTAGCTCTTCCTGGCTGGTGGGACTTTACGGCTCGCTCTTCCTGGCTGGGGGGACTTTATGGCTAGCTCTTCCTGGCCTGTGGGGACTTCATGGCTAGCTCTTCCTGGCTGGGGGGACTTTATGGCTAGCTCTTCCTGGCTGGGGGAATTTATGGCTAGCTCTTCCTGGCTGGGGGAATTTTTGGCTAGCTCTTCCTAGCTGGGGGGAATTGATGGCTAGCTCTTCCTGGCTGGGGGGAATTTATGGCTAGCTCTTCCTGGCTGGGGGGAATTTATGGCCAGCTCTTCCTTGCTGGGGGGAATTTATGGCTTGCTATTCCTGGCTGGAGGGAATTTATGGCTAGCTCTTCCTGGCTGGGGGGAATTTATGGCTAGCTCCTGGCTGGGGGAGAATTTATGGCTAGCTCTTCCTGGCTGGGGGGGAATTTATGGCTAGCTCTTCCTGGCTGAGGGGAATTTATGCTAGCTCTTCCTGGCTGGGGGGAATTTATGGCTAACTCTTCCTGGCTGGGGGAATTTATGGCTAGTTCTTCCTGGCTGTGGGGAGTTTATGGCTCGCTCTTCCTGGTTGGGGGGAATTTATGGCTAGCTCTTCCTGGCTGGGGGGAATTTATGGCTAGCTCTTCCTGGCTGGGGGGAATTTATGGCTAGCTCTTCCTGGCCGGGGGAATTTTTGGCTAGCTCTTCCTGGCTGGGGGGAATTTATGGCTAGCTCTTCCTGGCTGGGGGAATTTATGGCTAGCTCTTCCTGGCTGGGGGGAATTTTTGGCTAGCTCTTCCTGGCTGGGGGGAATTTATGGCTAGCTCTAACTGGCTGGGGGGAATATATGGCTAGCTCTTCCTGGCTGGGGGGAATTTATGGCTAGCTCTTCCTAGCTGGGCGAAATTTTTGGCTAGCTCTTCCTGGCAGGGGGGAATTTATGGCTAGCTCTTCCTGGCTGGGGGAATTTATGGCTAGCTCGTCCTGACGGGGGGGAATTTATGGCTAGCTCTTCCTGGCTGGGGGAAATTTATGGCTAGCTCTTCCTGGCTGGGGGGAATTTATGGCTAGCTCTTCCTGGCTGGGGGGAATTTATGGCTAGCTCTTACTAGCGGGGGGGAATTTTTGGCTAGCTCTTCCTGGCAGGGGGGAATTTATGGCTAGCTCTTCCTGGCTGGGGGAATTTATGGCTAGCTCTTCCTGGCTGGGGGAATTTATGGCTAGCTCTTCCTGGCTGGGGGGAATTTATGGCTAGCTCTAACTGGCTGGGGGAATTTATAGCTAGCTCTTTCTGGCTGGGGGGGATTTATGGCTAGCTCTTCCTGGCTGGGGCGAATTTATGGCTAGCTCTTCCTGGCTGGGGGGAATTTATGGCTAGCTCTTCCTAGCTGGGGGAATTTAAGGCTAGCTCTTCCTGGCTGGGGGGAATTTATGGCTAGCTCTTCCTAGCTGGGGGGGAATTTATGGCTAGCTCTTCCTGGCTGGGGGGAATTTATGGCTAGCTCTTCCTGGCTGGATGGAATTTAGGACTAGCTCTTCCTGGCTGGGGGAATTTAGGGCTAGCTCTTCCTGGCTGGGGGAATTTAGGACTAGCTCTTCCTGGCTGGGGGGAATTTAGGGCTAGCTCTTCCTGGCTGGGGGGAATTTAGGGCTAGCTCTTCCTGGCTGGGGTGAATTTAGGGCTAGCTCTTCCTGGCTGGGGGGACTTTATGGCTAGCTCTTCCTGGCTGGGGGACTTTAGGGCTAGCTCTTCCTGGCTGGGTGGAATTTATGGCTAGCTCTTCCTGGCTGGGTGGAATTTAGGGTTAGCTCTTCCTGGCTGGGGGGAATTTATGGCTAGCTCTTCCTGGCTGGGGGGAATTTAGGGCTAGCTCATCCTGTCTGTGGGCGAATTTAGGGCTAGCTCTTCCTGGCGGGGGGGAATTTAGGGCTTGCTCTTCCTGGCTGGTGGGAATTAAGGGCTAGCTCTTCCTGGCGGGGGGGAAATTAGGGCTAGCTCTTCCTGGCTGGGGGGAATTTATGGCTAGCTCTTCCTGGCTGGGCAAATTTATGGCTAGCTCTTCCTGGCCGGGGGGAATTTATGGCTAGCTCTTCCTAGCTGGGGGGAATTTATGGCTAGCTCTTCCTGGCTGGGGGGAATTTATGGCTAGCTCTTCCTGGCTGGTGGGGAATTTATGCCTAGCTCTTCCTGGCTGGGGGGAATTTATGGCTAGCTCTTCCTGGTGGATGGAATTTAGGGCTAGCTCTTCCTGGCTGGGTGGAATTTAAGGCTAGCTCTTCCTGGCTGGGGGGAATTTAGGGCTAGCTCTTCCTGGCTGGGGGGAATTTAGGGCTAGCTCTTCCTGGCTGGGGGGAATTTAGGGCTAGCTCTCTTCCTGGCTGGGGGGACTTTATGGCTAGCTCTTCCTGGCTGGGGGGACTTTATGGCTAGCTC
>JBAKBP010027530.1:0-29972 GCA_037953745.1 Lithodes maja | reverse complement strand
GATGATGGCCTCACCTGTACAATCTCAAAGTTTGCAGATGATACAAAAATTGAAAATACTGTACTCTCATAAAAACATGTAGAAGATAATGCAAAATAACATTGATAAGCTATCAAGTTAGGCTCAAATTTGGCAAATTAGTTTTAATGCGGATAAATGTAAAGTACTCCATATCGGGACCTGAAATGAGAAAGCAAACTATTCAATGAATGGCACTCAGCTTAACACTCAAAGAGCGGGTGGTGGAGTATATTTGACTGTGCCGCCCAGCGGGGGGTTTTACCATAAACGAGCTTGTTTCCGTGCTCGTTTTCATGCATAAACAAGAGCCAGAGCGTAATACAAGTATGTATCCCTGAAAGGGTGTTAATTCAGCTTTCCAATGACACCAGAACCATCCTTCTACGATCACTGGTTGTCTTGCAACGATCGTGCAACCGAAGGGCAAAATTGGTAAAATATGGTCATTTTCTTACATTATTACGTGTGAAACGAGTGAGAGAGGGTGGAGTACAAAGGAGTACATCTCAGTAGCTCCACGGCCACCGTGGCGAGCGGTCATGAGGTAACCTACGCTCCTCCCACCGCTCCGCTCTCTCTCAGAGCACATTACGTGCTCAAAATTGCACTTGACAATAGCTGTGACCCGCCACATAGGCCACATTTATTTCACTCGACAATAGCCGGGCGCCGCCAAAGAAGGGTTAAGAGTGTAGACAGAGAAACTGATTTGGGAGTGACAATATCGAGTAACCTAAAACCCAGTTCAAAAGTTGTTAGGGATGGTGTGGTGAAGTGGTCTTGACACTGGACTGGTAATCCAATGGACCCGGGTTCGAATCCCGATATGTCAATGGGAAGATATTATTGTGATGGAATTTGTGCTGTACCTAATATCAGTGCATTACCACAAAGCCAACCGAAATGCCAAATAAATACCCTCATTGTTCCATGATTAAATAGCACTGTATGAATATTCCCATATTAAAATATGGGAGGCAATGCCTAGTGAGTTCATTGCTCAATAGGTGGCGTTCTGAGAGTGAGGGTCTGAGTCTAGAAGGTAAGATAGTGAAGCACTGGAGCGAGGTAGCTTCAGAGATGGGGATGCTTCGAACCGTGAGTGAGGAACTAAGCCCCATGCATCCTGCGAAGGCAAGATGGCAGGGGCTGGTTGCAGCTAAAAGTGCCTCGCATGTCTAACCTCCTAGACTGGAACGAGACCTCACGGTGCTTCACCGTTCATTAACGGTTGAATGTACAGTCTCGCAGCCTATGCCCGAGAGAAAGTAGATGGAATATAGAAATAAATAAAATAAAAATAAAATAATTGGCTTTATAGGCAGGTCATTCGAGCATAAATCCAAAGATGTAATCCTCACACTTTACAATTCTCTAATCCGTCCTCTTCTGGAATATTGCGCTCAATCCTGGTGCCCCTACTACCAAAAAATATTGATAAACTTGAACGAGTTCAGTGTAGAGTTCTCAAAATTATACCTAATCTAAGAAAACTATACGAGGAGCGTCTTAGAGAATTAAGTTGATTTCCTTTAACCCAACGCAGATTAAGAGGTGACATAATTCAAGTCTTCAAAATCATCAAAAACATCGACAATATGAACTGTAATAAGTACTTTATGATCGACCACACGGGGAAATGGTTGAAAAATCATTGGTAAATCTTTTAACTCGCACAAGTCCAAGAATTTCTTCTTCAATCGAGTTGTGAACTTGTGGAATGGGCTTCCTCGAGATGTTATAGACTGCAGCACCGTTGATTCCTTAAAACATCGCCTAGACAAGCATCTCGTCTTAAACCTGCGACTAATTAATTTGTAAATTAATAACCTTTTTCTCAGATATATCGTGTTATGTTATTAACCCAAATTTTTCCCTACTAATATCCCCTAACCCTGCCAAGGACATTGGTCTTCAGGCAGTGCTTCCCTTTGCAATTGTCCCTTACCCACTCTGAACCACAGTTGAACACTTTGAACAGCAGTGATTTAGAGGGCAAGCAACCTCTAGGGGTCGCTAGTCCGGTTGTTGCTTGAATTCCTTTGTACTCCGTTGTACTCACACTCTTACTCTCTCTCTCTCTCTCCCTGGGAGATGGTAACACACTCCATGCTCTCACCGCCCCCCTTGTCAATCAGACCCTTATCAGTTCAGCCCCCCCCCCCCCCCCAATCACCCTCCCCTTCACACCCTTTCACCCCTCTCCCCTCCTCTCACTTCCTATCACACTTTTCACTTTCATTTTCGCACAAGTATCTGCTTCCTCAGTCGTTTGCCTTCCTTGTCTTTCCCTCCCCCTTTCCACTCTGACGGTACCACTGTCACCTCTTCCTCTGACAAAGCTGAACTCTTCACTCAATCTTTCACTAAAAACTCCACCTTGGATGATTCCGGTGCTACTCCCCCTTCTCCACCCCCCTCTCATTTACTTATACCCAATGTAATCTATTCTAAGGATGTACTCTCTGACCTCTCTGGGCTTAACTAAGAAGACATACAGACCGGATGGTGTTCCTCCTGTTATCTAAAAAAAAAAAATCTTCCATGCTGACTCTCTGCCTAGGCAAACTCTTTCATCTGACTTTCTCTACTGTTTTCTTCCATGCTGACTCTCTGCCTAGGCAAACTCTTTTGTCTGACTTTCTCTAACGTATTTCCTTCTAGCTGGAAGTTTGCTCTTATTCAAGATGTCCCAAAGTAGGGTGACCACTCTCAATCCTCCAACTATCGTCCAATTGCTGTTATTTCTTGCATCTCCAAAGTTTTTAAAACTATTCTTAACTCGAAATTTCTTAAGCATATAATGATCTACTTACAGACCGCCAGTATGGTTTCCTTAAGGGCTGCTCTACTGGTGATCTCCTTACTTATCTTAGTAACTCTTGGTCACCATACCTTTGGGACTTCGGTGAGAATTATTCTATTGCGTGAGACGTATCGAAAGCCTTCGATAAAGTCTGCCACAAATCTCTAATTTCCAAACTACCTTCCTTCGGTTTCTATCCCTCTCTCTGTGAGTTTGTCTCTAATTTCCTTTCTGACCGTTCCATAGTTGCAGTTGTGGACAGCCATCACTTACTTCCTCAACCTATCAACTCCGGTGTTCCTCAGGGTTTTGTCCTGTTTTATTTTGCTAAATCGTTATCTCCACATTGTGATTTTGATAAGTTATCTTGTCTTTATATTGTGTCATCCTTGTTTTGGTATATTTATTTTTACATTATAAAAACTGTCTCATTGTAATATTATTAATGATCTCCTCAACTGTACCTCTAGTCCTATCCACTCATATGCTGATGACCTTACACTATTTAACTAGTTTTTCAAAACAACCCCGCATGCTATCTCACCAAAACTCGCATAACAGGGCCATGGCACGCCTATCTTCTGATCTATCAATTATCTCTGACTGGGGCAGAAAAAATCTTGTTAGTTTCCACACCTTCGAGACCAAATTTCTCCCTCTATCTACCCGTCGCAATCCTCCGCAAGACTATCAGTTATTCTTCAACAATACACAAATCAACCCTTCATCTTCTCTCACTATCTGTTATGTATCTTTTTCATCCGATCTTTTATGGAAAGATCATAATAATATTAACACTCTTTTTAAAACAGCTTCTTAAAAATTAGGTGTGCTCAACCGTCTCCGTGGGTTCTTCACCCCCAAACAGCTTCTTGCTCTGTATCAGGGCACAGTGCACCCCTGTATTGAGTATTGTTCGCATGTGTGGGTAGGATCCACCCATACCGCACTTATCAAAAGAGTAGAGTCAAAAGCATTTCGTCTAATCAACTCGCTTCCTCTTACTAGTTCCCTACAATCACTTTCTGCACACAGAAATGTTGCATCTCTTTCACTCTTCTATCGCTATTACAACAATCATTGTTCTTCAGAGCTCTTTCAGTGCATACTCCTTCCCTTGCAGCGAGTGCAGGCACCCGCCTTTCAACAGCCCCACTCCTATTCTGTCCAGCTCTCCAACACAAGAATTGGCAAAGTTTCTCAGTCTTTCTTTTACTCAACAAGTGAACTCTGGAACTCTCTCACTCAATCAATCTTTCCTTCATCCTATGACCCAACATCCCTTGAATTTGGCTTTGTCACTCTTTTGGCTTTGGGGGAAACACTCGTCACAGACAAATTGCCTTTTGTTTCCTTCATACGCATAGACAAAAAAATAATAAAAACATTTCGCTACACATAATCTTCGTAATACCCCAGCAAACATTATAGGGACATGGTAATTTACCGTCAGCTAATAATAGACTAGTTTTACATTTTGGAACGTGTTCGCTCTCCCCTAGGTTCGAGTCCTTGGAGTACCACATGTATTAATTACATTCATTGCTTTCATTAGATAGGTTTATTTGTAAATTAATTGGTGGGTTGGTGAAAACAAATATGAATTTATCCAGGTTCAGGAGTAATTTATAGCTAGGCCTTCCTTTGTGGTTAAGTGCCCCATTTATTACCCCTTCCATTCGTCTAAACATTAGGCTACCATAGAGCAGTTGGGAGTATGTACAGTTGGTCAAAGTTCCAGCTGACCCACCCTCGCTTTGGGGCTCTCAGAATTATCTGGCAATACTGGTGTAGGAAGGAGGTGTGTCTTACAAAGATTGGGATTGGTAGATCTGATTTCGGCTATATCATTGTTAGAACATATACTAAACAATGGAAACTAAGCCTATCTCAAATAAAAATGCATACATCGGTATGTATGATCCCAAGCATTCACCCAAAGTTCGTAGATTTGCTTAAATATTAAAGTTATTATATCCACTGATTGGCAACGCATATAAAACCTGCTGGCTGCCACAACATACTTTACTCGATTTTATAAGAATACATATTTTCTGTTTTATTGGTGGCTGCTTAATGAAAGAGCATTTAGTCTTCACAACGTGAACATTACATAGTCTAATTTGCAGTAATATACAGGACAGACACAGGTAACACATTAATGGCAAGTGGTATCCCTGCACAACTACACCAGTATTGCCAGCTAATTCTGCGAGCCCCAGAGCGAGGGTGGGTCAGCTGGAACTTTGACCAACTGTACATGCTTAAATTAATATGCAGTATTTGAGAATGCATAATATATCGTAGGCTTGTGCATAAACCTTTAACTGTCTTGATAGCGGAATTTCGGTGTGAGTATCCTAGGTTCGAATCCTTGGAGTACCACATGTATTCATTACTTTTATTGATTTCATTAATTAGGTTTATTTGTAAATTAATTGGTGGGTTGGTGAAAACAAATATGAAACTATGTACCAAATATACATTCGAAAGGTACATAAAGGAAAAGGAAGTGGGTGTATTATATTCATGTAAGAAGTTCCTTAGATGATAGTATTATTCCACTCAAGATTACAACATACACACACTAGTATACGAATGAGTTGTATTTTTCCTTTAACTGGCGGGAAATTGTCTTTTTTGTCCTTGTCTTAATTGCTAAGATATGACACAGTTTTTTGTTTACCCAAATCTTGCTAAATATGAACACTTGACAAGAATATGATGCAGGGACATACAGTACGTTTCATACTTTCCCATATTTAACAATAAATCATCTACACAAACAAACTTTCCGCCAGGTGAATATATGTGTATTAGTACAGTGGAGAGAGTTGGAGGCTCCATCATTGTGTATGCCACATCAGACACGAACTACTGTCTTCTTTCTCTAGTAAAGGGGGATGGGGGGGGGGGGGGGATATTATCTTTATATTCTTTATGGCGAGTCTACCTGACCAAAACTAATGAACAGGTTTGGAAATATTAGCAACTTGTACATTATACTTCATAACTAGCCTGTGCTTTATACTTCATAACTAGCCTGTGCTTTATACTTCATAACTAGCCTGTGCTTTATACTTCATAACTAGCCTGTGCTTTATACTTCATAACTAGCCTGTGCTTTATACTTCATAACTAGCCTGTGCTTTATACTTCATAACTAGCCTGTGCTTTATACTTCATAACTAGCCTGTGCTTTATACTTCATAACTAGCCTGTGCTTTATACTTCATAACTAGCCTGTGCTTTATACTTCATAACTAGCCTGTGCTTTATACTTCATAACTAGCCTGTGCTTTATACTTCATAACTAGCCTGTGCTTTATACTTCATAACTAGCCTGTGCTTTATCACCAAACCAGGATAACTAAGCCTTGTTTGGGAAGGGTGGGAGGGAGGGTGAATTTATTTCTCACATAACAGCTAAGGAAGGACCAGCTCAATAAATCTCCATAGTATTTCTATATATTTTTTAATAACCATTTTAACCCTTTCAGTATTAAAATGGTTACAGAAAATATACTACAAACAATCATGTATTCCTTTCTCACATAAATATTGAAAGGATCAACTATGGATCCCTGGCTTTGTGTAGAACTATGTTTAACCCTTTCAGTATTAATATGGGTTATACCACAACAAATAAAACTATTATTTATTCATTTAACACATAACCGCATCAAAAAGACCAAATAATAGTGCTCCTAATTTTTCCTGCCAACCCATGTTTAACTTTTAGTATTAGCAATAGTTATTCATAAACAAAAAAACTAGAAACAATTATATATTCCTTTCCCACATAATCTTTCTCTAACAGCCTTGAAGTTATAAAATACATGTGTTCCTTGATTTTTCTGCATAGCAATTTTCTACCTTTTTATTTGTATGCACCCTTCCATTCTAGTCTAGCAAGCATTACAAGATTAAATACTAGCTCATCCCACGTCTTACAGGTTATTAGGATATTTTGCTTAATTATTGTGCCTCTGGATGGGGAAATACTGGAACAAGTAGAGAGTCTTAAATATCTGGGAGGAGTGATAAGCAAGGCCACAGGTGTGGAAATGGAGGTAAAACAGAGCGTATGTGAAGGAAAGAAAGTTTTCGGAGCAATGGGAAGTATGTGGAAGTTGAGAAATCTCTGAATGAAAGTTAAAAGTGCATTGTATCAAGGGATAGTTGTACCAACAGTGATGTATGGGGCTGAGATATGGGCTCTGAAGGCAAAAGAGAGAAGAAAGCTGGATGTGATGGAGATGAGCTGCTTGAGGAGTATATGTGGAGTGACTCGTAGAGAGCCTAGGCGGTCAATGGAGAGCATACGTGTGAATCTGCTTGACCTGGGTTCGATCCCAGCCAAGGCGAACATTTAGTGGGTGTGGTAACATTATTCATCAATTACAAACCCCAATGCACTTGAACATACTAATGAAAGCATATGGTCCTCCCGGGACTCGAACTCGGGACACCACACCCAGAACATAAACATCTAAACCATTACACCACCACCACAGTTAAAGGTCGAATACATGGTCACGACTAATATCCATTTTCGAATTTTGGATATCAATCTAATCATGTACGGTACTCGACCCAACTGCATTATGCAAAGCGTAATGTTTTAGTGAGTGGAAAGAACAATGAATGGGGCCAAGATCACTAAGGATCGGCCTCATTATACATTAGTTCCTGAACCTATAGAATTAAGTAACACCCCGTTCTTAACATTATTCATCAATTACAAACCCCAATGCACTTGAACAAACTAATGAAAGCATATGGTCCTCCCGGGAATCGAACTCGGGACACCTCACCCAGAACATAAGCTATTACACCACCACCACAGTCAAACCCATTAAATATTTTAAAAACTTCAATGAGCTGACCTCGTAGTCTGGGTATCTCCAACGGAAAGAGATCAAGAGCTCTCAACCGGTCCTCATAGCTCATTCTTCTAAGCGATGGAATAATCTTTGTAGCTCTAGTTTGTACTCTGTCCAGTCGCTCTGTATCTTTCCTGAGTGCTGGACACCAGAATTGAACAGCATACTCCAGGATGAGGCCGTATCAGAGCGTTGTAAAGTGTGAGGACTATTTCTTTATTTCTATATTTAAATTGCCTCTTAATATAGCCCAATAATTTCTGAGCTTTCTTCTCTACTTCAATGCACTGCTTGGAAACTTTAGGTTACTGCTAATCAGAACACCCAAATCCTTTTCCAAGTCAGTCACATCCAGAGGCATTCCCAATAGTGAATAGCCTGAATTGATGTTTGCATGGCCGATATGCATCACCAATATCGATGTCATTGACATACCGGTACCGGTATATGATAAACAGCAGTGGGTCAAGGACAGATCCCTGTGGAACTCCAGAAGTGACTGAAGTCCACTCAGAAGAAACACCATTGATTACTACTCATTGTTGTCTACCTGTTAGCCATCTTTCTATCCAATTTGTGACCTCTGTATTGATACCTAGCACACTCACTTTTGACATTAGCCTGCAATAAGGCACTTTGTCAAAAGCTTTTTGAAAATCTAAGTAAAGGATATCTATGGCTCTACTTTTGTCATACTCGCTCAGCATTTCATGGAAAAATTCCAGCAAATTGGTAAGACATGATCGGTGTCGCCTGAATCCATGTTGGGAATCTGTAATTAAATTGTGGATTTCTAGGTAGTCAACTATCTTGTCTACTAGTATCCCTTCTAAGATATTTACTATGATAGAAGTCAAGCTAATAGGCCAATAATTCTTGGGACACCCGTGATCCCCTTTCTTAAAGATTGGGGTCACATTGGCCAGCTTCCAGTCTTCAGGGACTTCTCCATTTTCTAGTGATTTATTGAAGATGTCTGCTAAGAAAGGTGCGATTTCATCTCGCACTTCACGTACAACTCGAGGAAGAAAGCCATCTGGGCCGGATGACTTGAACCTATTTAACTTATCTATTATTTTTGCTACATCCTCTGGGGTACATCTGATTCTGCTAAGAACTTCACCCTCATGCACTAATCCTGGACTTGGCATGTCACTGGTATTTTCCCTTGTGAATACTGAAGCAAAATAGTAATTTAGGGATTTAGCTATATCAGTGTCAGAAGTTTGTAGATGCCCTGTTGGATCCAAATGCTACTTTTGAATGGCTTCCTGCTGTTCACATAGCAGAAGAACTCTTTAGGACTCTCTTTGCAGAGGGATGCAACCTGGAGTTTTTCATTCCACTTTGCTTCCTTTATAAGATATTTCACTCTTCTACATATATTTTTGAAGGACTCTAAATCTCTTTGGTCTTGACTTCTTTTTGCTTTTCTGTATGCAACCTTTCTCTTTCTAATTGCTGAAGCTATGTCATTTGTGAACCATTTTGGTTGGGTTGAGCCTGATTTGGTAAATTTAGTAGGAAAGAATGCAGCTTGTCGAGCCATTAACTGCTATTTGAATGAGCACCAAATCGCATTAACATTCTCACCCTCAAGTGTGATATGGGATAAGCTTCCCCGAAGGCCTTCAAAATTTCCACTACGGAAATCTAGTTTTGCACTCTGGGACTGGTGGGTCTGCTGCTAAAGGTGCGAAGAGAGAACCTAACTAGATTCTGGTCACTACCTCCGAGAGATTCCCTAACAGATAAGCTGGTCACACTTTCATCTTCAGTGGTGAGCTGGTGAGCACAAGATCAAGTATATTGTTTCCTCTACTTGGCTTATTCACCCACTGGGTCAAAAAGTTATCAATAGAGAGAGAGCGAGAGTGAGAGAGAGAGATAGCAAGAGAGCGAGAGTGAGAGAGAGATAGCGAGAGAGATAGCGAGAGAGATAGCGAGAGAGATAGCAAGAGAGAGGGAGAGATTGGGGAAGGTCGCATAAAACGAATGTCACGCCAAGAATATCAATAAACTCAGACTCAGACGCGCACGCACACAAACGGCCCGGTAGCATGCTCGACTCACAATAGAGAGGTCTGGGGTTCGAATACTCGACCGGGTGGAAACAATTTGGGCTTGTCTCCTTTCACGTGATAGCCTCTGTTCACCTATCAGTAAATAGGTACCGGACGTAATTTGAGGAGTTGCGATATCGTTGCCCGGGTGTGTGGTATGTGAAAAGGTCTCAGCCTTACCCAATGATTGGACAATACGAGTTCTAAGCTCTCTTCCGGTAGGATGATGGCTGGCGAGAGATCCTTAAGATCGTAAGTGAATTACACACACACACACACACACACACACACACACACACACACACACACACACACACACACACACACACACACACACACACACACACACACACACACACACACACACACACACACACACACACACACACACACACACACACACACACACACACGCTACTGTATATTATAGTGTAGCTATCAATTAACCTTACTGTTGATATGCATAAGTTTGTTCCACTATACATCTTAACATACAGATGATCTAGAAATGGAAAGCAAGGTTTTTGATAAACGATACTGTACTTTTCCTTGTAGCTCCTTACAATTCACTCACTCTCATTATCTCTCAAGAAAGAAGCATTGAAAAAGTTACAGCAACGTTAAGGTGGGGAAAGCAATACGATTACAAAATCTCTCTCTCTCTCTCTCTCTCTCTCTCTCTCTCTCTCTCTCTCTCTCTCTCTCTCTCTCTCTCTCTCTCTCTCTCCATACAGACAAAAGAGATCTGTAAATGTGATTCCTGGAGGAAAGCTTGAACACATCACCAACAGCATATGTAACTCTACCATACCGACAGGATCGTGTGTATTAGCAAACGTAGGCTCCAATGATTGCTTCGACGGTGGTATGGTCCCTATAAAAGACATACTAGGTAAATACAAAAAACTTATCAAAATGATGAAAAATAAGACATAAAAATGCGTGATAAACGGAATCATCCCTAGGTTGAACGCGAACTCCTACAGTAATAGTCGAGCTCAGGAAATCAATAATACAGTAAAATAAATGTGTGACTCAGAATATGTACTCTTTGTAGAAAATTGGAGAGAATTCCAAGGAAAAACGTCTCTATATAAAAGAGATGGTATTCATCTATCGGATTTATTCTATCCGAAGCAGGTGTGAGATAATATATGAGTGGTATTTTGAGCACAGCTGTTTACAAAGTCCACGAATGTCCCACTAAGCCAGCCGGAAACACATATTCTGATTAATCTGGAGGATTATTGACCTAAAGTCCTCCCTCCATCTCTGCTTCCCATTAAAAACATGCACTCAGCCCCCGCAAATACGGTAATTACCCCCCCCCCCCCTCCAAATCAGCCAAGCGTAAATAATCGCACCCAACCTTTGACCGTTAATAATCCCTCCTTGACCTTGAACTCTCAAACCAAAAACAGACCGACGTCAGTTGCCCAAAATGAACGATTAACTCAAACAATACCAAAATCATATACTGTACCTACCTCAATCAAGAGTATAGCAGAATAGAAGTATTATCCTTCAATGCATGTTCGATTAGGAACAAGTTAGATGAACTAAAATGCCTTGTGTTAACAGAAACAATAGACGTAATTAGTGTTACAGAAACTAACCTCGATTTTAAAAACAGAGATTTAATTTCTGATTACCATATCGACTCATACAAAATATGTTTTCATAAAGACAGGTGCAATGGTAAATCTAGAGGTGGAGTGGCTATGTGGGTAGCATGTCAACTAAAGCCAACGTTTCACTACCCAAAAATAATAAAGAAATAGTGTGTGTCAAATTAAACATGAAAAACTCAAACATTATTATCATGCTGCATACCGACCTCCAAGTCAAAATGAGGTCGATGATAATCACCTATACGAAATATTGCAACAAACTCTCAATGCTAACGAAAGCATAATACTTGGAGACTATAATCTACCTAACATTGACTAGTGCCTTATGCCATGAAATAGTTACAATTCGCGAAAAAATATTAATTTCATACAAGACAATTTTCTACACCAAAGTGTTTCTGAACCGACACAAGATAAAAACATACTAGATCTCGTTATCAGTACAAATGAAAACTTGATATATAAACTTGACGTTGGTGAGCAACTATCCACCTCCGACCACAAGATCATTAAAATCGACATAAATTGCAAATATACTGTTGAAAAACAGGAAATGATACCAGATTTTAAAAAAGCAAATTACAACGAATTTAGGAAAGCCCTCAGTGACTTGCATATTCAGCTAAGCAATATTGACAAAACAAGTGAAGTGTGGGCTAAATTTAAAGATATATTCATGAGTGCTCAGAATAAATACATCTATCTATCTATCTATTGCCTGACGCCGTGATCCCCGAAGGGATGGTCACGAACGAACCACCCCCATGCACCTCGGTCCCCAGTCAGTCGACGCCCTTCCTCCCAACCAGCACTGCCTTCATCCATATACTTCCTCATATAAATACACACCCACTAAAATTAAGGTAAATACTGGCAAAAACAAGCCTCCCTGGTTCAATCAGAATATTTGCAGGACGCTAAGGGAAAGGAATAAATATCATAAACTAACTAAAAACGACATAAATAATGAACACTTCAGCTATCTATATAAACAAAGTAGAAAAAAGTAAAGAAATTAATTAGGACGGAGAAGCGTAATTACGAAATTTATATATCAAAGGAAAGTGAAAGAAATCCAAAGCAATTTTACGGTTACGGTAATGGTAATAGAAAAATTAAAAACGGAATAGGGCCATTAATAAATAATGACCAGACAGTAACAGGAGATAAAAACATTGCTAATTTGCTTAACGAATATTTTTGTTCCGTCTTTACTAAGGAAGAACTTAACACTACTCCTGAAACAAACGTAACAACGCAGGAAATAGGAAACTTTACCATAAGCAAAAGTGATGTGTTATGTAAGCTGAACAATTTAAATACTAATAAAACCCCTGGGCCATATAATATTCACCCAAGAATTCTGAAAAACGTGAAAGAAGAAATAGCACAGTCCTTAACTAACATATTTAACTTGTCGCTCAATCAGGAAACCGTACCTAGTGATTGGAAAACTGCAAATATCACTCCAATATTTAAGAAAGGAAATAAAGCCCAAGCAAGTAATTATAGACCAATCAGTTTAACGTCAATCATAGGAAAAATTATGGAAACAATTCTGAGAGACAAGTTAGTAGATTATCTGGAGTCCAACAAATTAATAAGAGAAAGCCAACATGGCTTTAGATCCAGTAAGTCATGCCTAACAAATTTGATAGAATTTTATAATAAACTATTTACATATAACGACTCTACTAAATCATTAGACATAATGTACTTAATTTCCAAAAGGCATTCGATAAGGTACCTCATGGAAAATTATTGACGAAATTGGAAATGTTGGGCATTTAAAGGACAAATTCATGCCTGGATAAAAAGCTGGCTATCAAACAGAAGGCAGAGAGTTTTGATAAATGGAGTAGAATCTGAGTGGGAGCCTGTTTATAGTGGAATGCCTCAGGGATCGGTCCTGGGGCCAGTTTTGTTTCTAATCTATATAAATGACATCGATGTTAAACTAAATAATACTATCTCAAAGTTCGCTGATGACACAAAGATTTGAAAATCAATATT
Source organism: Lithodes maja (assembly GCA_037953745.1). NCBI lineage: Eukaryota > Metazoa > Arthropoda > Malacostraca > Decapoda > Lithodidae > Lithodes > Lithodes maja. The sequence goes on along the minus strand of JBAKBP010027530.1, from coordinate 16,552 downwards.
AACCGAAGACAGAAATAAACTGCAATCTGATTTAAATAAAATAGTAGAGTGGTCGGAAAAATGGCAGATGCCATTCAATGTTGACAAATGCCAGGTCTTGCAAATAGGTAATACCCAAAAAAAATATGAATACAAGATGAAAGGCCAGCCAATCAAAACAAGTGCATTAGTTAAAGACCTGGGGGTTCTTATATCTGAAAACCTATAGACCTCAGATCAATGTGCAGCAGCTGCGAATAAGGCCAATCGAGCATTGGGATATATGAAGATAAATTTTACTTATAAAAATGAGAACATTATAGTACCTTTATTTAAAAGGATAGTGAGGCCCCATCTTGAATATGGTGTGCAATTTTGGTCTCCTTACCTGAGCAAGGACATTGGGAAGCTCGAGTCGGTGCAGCGACAAAGTTGATTCCGTCACTAAGAAATAAATCTTATCATGAGACACTAAAACAAAACAAAAACAAATTCACTTAACAAAAGAAGATTGCGAGGTCAATTAATCGAGTGTTTCAAGATACTAAAGGGATTTGACAAAATGTATGTAGATTCACTTTTCAAAATAGATACTAGTTCATTAACTCGGGGAAATGGAATGAAATTATATACCAGGAGGGCGAATCTCGATGTCACAAAGCACTTCTTCACCTACAGTGTGGTCATCGAGTGGAACAAATTGCCTGAGAAAGGTACAATGCAAGACAATTGACACATTCAAAAGAAGTCTAGACATTAATTTTGAGGATGTGGGAATAATATAGGTTAAAAAAAAAAAAAAAAAACAGTTTAAGCATCAGTAGTATATAATATTTCGCATCTTCGTTCTTTCCTATACATTTCCCAGTAGAAGTTTTTCTCATTTTGATGGGTGACTTCTTTCCCCAACTTAATTTCATGCCGACCAACGGTCGGAGGGGGAGGGGGGTGGGGAGAGAGCCTTCTTCTTTGCTATCCTTGCCTTCCACTTTGTAGCAAATTATATTTTAGCATTAAGTCTGGACTACCTAGTAGGGACCGCAAGGTCTGTGTATATACAGTATGTAACTCTATCTAACTCTCTCTCTCTCTGTTTACAGTATATCTATATCTATATATCTATATCTATATATCTATATCTATATATCTATCTCTATATATACCGGTATACTTTATATCAAAGTATAAATTTTATATATCCACACGTAACCATCTACTTCTATATCTCTCGACCTTTTTATCTATCTATATCTATTTATTTATCTATATATTAATTTCTTACCGTACTACTATCTATTATCTCTCCCTTCCACTCTTTTTTCTGTATGAAGGGCAGATTAGGTATTCAACCCAGGCGCGACTTAACTGACGGGAAAGAAAGAAAGCTAGACTCCACCATCAAAGAAAGTGAGAGAGAGAGAGAGAGCGAGAGAGCGAGCGAGCGAGAGCAAGAGAGAAAGAGATGGCTAGCGCTAGAGCTAGAGAGAGAGCGTGAGAGCTAGAGAGAGAGCGCGAGAGCTAGAGAGAGCGCGAGAGCTAGAGAGAGAGCGCGAGAGCTAGAGAGAGAGCGCGAGAGCTAGAGAGAGAGCTAGAGAGAGAGCGCGAGAGCTAGAGAGAGAGCGTGAGAGCTAGAGAGAGAGTGCGAGAGCTAGAGAGAGAGCGCGAGAGCTAGAACTAGAGAGAGAGCGCTAGAGCTAGAGAGAGAGCGCAAGAGCTAGAGAGAGAGCGCGAGAGCTAGAGCTAGAGAGAGAGCGCGAGAGCTAGAGAGAGAGCGAGAGCTAGAGAGAGAGCGAGAGCTAGAGATAGAGCGCGAGAGCTAGAGAGAGAGTGCGAGAGCTAGAGAGAGAGTGCGAGAGCTAGAGAGAGAGCGCTAGAGCTAGAGAGAGAGTGCGAGAGCTAGAGAGAGAGTGCGAGAGCTAGAGAGAGAGCGCGAGAGCTAGAGAGAGAGCGCTAGAGATAGAGCGCGAGAGCTAGAGAGAGAGCGCGAGAGCTAAAGAGAGAGCGCGAGAGCTAGAGAGAGAGCGCAAGAGATAGAGAGAGAGCGCGAGAGCTAGAGAGAGCGCGAGAGCTAGAGATAGAGGGCGAGAGCGCGAGAGCTAGAGAGAGAGCGCGAGAGCTAGAGAGGGCGCGAGAGCTAGAGATAGAGGGCGAGAGAGAGCGCGCGAGAGCTAGAGAGAGAGCGCGAGAGCTAGAGAGAGAGCGCGAGAGCTAGAGAGAGAGCGCGAGAGCTAGAGAGAGAGCGCGAGAGCTAGAGAGAGAGCGCGAGAGCAAGAGAGCTTAAGAGAGAGCGCGAGAGCTAGAGAGAGGGCAAGAGAGCTAGAGAGAGAACGCGAGAGCTAGAGCTAGAGAGAGAGCGCGAGAGCTAGAGAGAGCGCGAGAGCTAGAGCTAGAGAGAGAGCGCGAGAGCTAGAGAGAGCGCGAGAGCTAGAGCTAGAGAGAGAGCGCGAGAGCTAGAGAGAGAGAGAGCGAGAGCTAGAGATAGAGCACGAGAGCTAGAGAGAGAGCGCGAGAGCTAGAGCTAGCGCGAGAGCTAGAGAGAGAGCGCTAGAGATAGAGCTAGAGAGCGCGAGAGCTAGAGAGCGCGAGAGCTAGGGAGAGAGCGCGAGATCGAGAGATAGAGCACGAGAGCTAGAGAGAGAGTGCAAGAGCTAGAGAGAGAGTGCGAGAGCTAGTGTGACGCATGCCGAGTATGAGCATGCTGTACAGAACGCTCAGTCAGACCCCACTCTCGCTAGGATCGTCAGGGCAGGAACTTTGGCTGTAGTCCGTGTAGAGTTTCCTAACTCAGTTTATGTGAACCGTTGTACTATAAGTATTATAATTATGTATTTTGTTTTCTTCTAAGTCAACGAGTTCTATTTTATATCATTAGATATAAGTATTGTGTGTGGGACTTATATGTAATGATGAGAGGAGAAGAGAGAGAGTTATGTAACGACGGCCCGGGAGCGCGCCACGAGGTAGGTAGGCCTCCCTCCCTCCTCCCTCCTCCCTCCTCCCTCATCAAGCGCGTGGGAAATCCTTTGTCGATCCCAGATTGAGAGAGAATATGACGTCATGATTGCCAGTGGGCGGTCCTTAAGTAGTTTGAGATATGCCGCTAGAGGGCCGAGTATAAAAAGAGAGGTTCTTGCCACCATTCTTCAGAACTCATCAGGCAGAGCGACTTCTCATATCCCTTGCAACTATCCATATTCTTCCGACTGATGTGAACTTTCTCTACTCTCTGAACAGCCTATCTTCTTCCCTTCTCGACCTTTTATAACCTCAATGACCCCTTTGGTGCAGATTTAGTTCGCTTGAGTTCTCACGAGATAAGTGCCTGTTAGATAGCCTATTTTTGGAAGGGTTAACTAGAATAGGATTGATTGATGTTTGTTGCACTCGTATATGCATTTCCCTGTGTGCGATTATTCATGTTCCTGTTTTCTGCTGGCTTAGGCAATGCTAGACTGGGATAGGGTTTCTGAGTTGTGATTTCCTATGAGTACTAGGTTGCGGTTGAACCAGTACAATTGCAACGGAGACGTGGAACGCCTAGGTGGTCTTTCTGACTGTGTACCGTGGGAGTTTAGCACTGTGTTGCGAGTGAGGGCTTTTGCCTCTGCCACCCAACACTGTGCTATCTCATTTGCTTGACTTTGAGAGGATCGCCAGGAGAGAACCAGATACTAGTGATCTGGATCTCTCAAGAGAGCATCCCGTCAATTAACGTAATTTGGCCGCACAGTCTTAAGGACCTCGCTAGGCTACGAGCCGCTTGCTCAGCCATTGTTTCCTAGCCTACTACATCCCAGCTAGACTTTGCTCGGTCAGCAGATACAGCATAGTATTGAAGCTTTCCTTATGTATGTTATTGTTTATGCACTATTGATTTCATGTGTGGCACGCTTAGCTACTTTAGAGATTAGTGGCCCACGAGCACAATCCTAGTAGGCTATTGTCAGTGCATTGTCGGAGTACTTCTTCTTAATGTTTGCCATTTACTATTGTCTATTCTTATAATTCTTCTTATGTCAACTTAAAGCCTTTAATTGCCAGTGTGTTACTTATTGAATTGCTGTTCAAAATCCGATACTTACTTCTTACGAGTATTCGAGAAGCATCTAACTTTATCAGAAGATTCCTTGCTTGATGCTCGAGGACTATTGTTTAACGTAACGTAATAGTGCCGATCCGAAGTAGAGGGTGGAGGACTTCTTAAGTTCTTAGTCAAGGGTGGATTACTTCGGCTTCGGCCAACACTATTCTTTAGTGTTGTAGTACTTTCTTCTTTGTTTGATTGTTGACCAGACTAGATAACTCCCGTCTTGTTATTAGTCTGTTGTGTGAAACGCTAGTACCGAGTTCTTGTATACCCCGCTATAGCAGATAGAACTCTGGAGGGTAGTGGCGTTTTTTGTTCGGCTGGCAGTACTCTGGGGTTGGGATCGTGTGTTTCCGTTGTGGCAGCGAGCCATACTCGAGTCCTGTGTAAGAGCCCTAGTGTACCCGAGTGCCCGGTCGTAACAAATGGCGACCTTGCTTAGGATTTTGTGAACAGTATAATTTTTTGCAGAGTTGTACAACATTTGTTTGTTCGTACTTTAGCGTGCATATTGAAGAATATTTTTTTTTGTAAGGCAATTAGGAGAGCATTTAAGAGACTCCAGTTAATTTAGTAATTAGTGCTTACATAAGGGAGTTTAACACTTTTGTCTCGAGAATTTTTTGTGAACTTCAGTATGTCGTGCCCTAGTATTGACGAGGAGCGAGAGATGCCATTTGAGGAGGTGCCGTTAGTAACTAGTGAGGAGGATGCTAGACTTTTTGTGAGTAAGCAGTACCATGTGACGGAGGAGAGGCTGACTGGGGTGAATGTTTATGGCTTGCACCTGATAGCCAAGGTTTTGGGTCTATCCAATGTAGGAGGGATGTCCAAGGGGGAGCTGATTTCCTGGGTGTTGCGTGGGCGACATGGGGTTTCGGAGGAGAGGGCGTTTGGGGGGGTTCCTCCCCAGATCCCCTCTCACTCGACTCCCACAGTGCCGTCCACTCAAGTACCGGAGGTTAGCACCCTCCCACAGAGGGATGAGAATTGGAAGATTGGAGTGCCCTCGGGCGGTGCGTATGGTGGTTCCCCAGTTCTTGCCCCCCCTCCTTCAGTAGTGGCAGCTCCCTCTTCCTGCCTGTCTCCAGATATGATATTTAGACTTGAGCTTGCTAAAATTGAGGCTGAGTCTAGGAAGCAGGAGATGGAGAATGAGACTAGGAGGCATGAGATTGAGGCTAGGAAGCAGGAGAATGAGACTAGGAGGCACGAGGCTGAGCTTAGGTACGACTCAGAGAAATATTGTGCTCAAATAGATTTAGATAAGACTCGTGCAGAGTCGACAGGGACTCGGATGGGCCGTGAGGGCCAAGTAAGAGAACAGTCCTTGTCTCACTTAGTCAAATTGGTGCCGGCATTTAGTGAAACTGAAGTCACAGAATTTTTTAATCGTTTTGAGAAGAAGTGTAGGGAGCATAATTGGCCTGAAGAGAAGTGGGCAGCTCTGGTCTCCTCAAGACTTACGGGTAAGGGTCTGAAGGCTTATGATGCACTGCCTTTAGAGTCTTGCATTGACTACCCAGAATTGAAGAGAGCTGTCCTACGGGCATACGAGTTGCAACCAGAAACATATCGATTGAAGTTTCGGGGTGTTACAAAGACTAGGGAGGCGACCTTTCTTGAACATGCCCGGGACTTAAAAGATGCACTTACAAACTGGACACGTTCTGAGAAAGCTGAGACGGCCGAACAGTTGACTGAGCTGTTTCTGCTCGAGCAGTTTTATAAGTGTACAGGTGCAGAAATGACTTTATCTATTAAAGAAAAGAATCCAAAAACTCTACAGGAGGCAGCTGAGATGGCTGACCTCCGGCTATCATTAATTCGTGGGTGCGGGTCTGCCCAGCGTAGTGAGGCAGGTAACAAGGGGCGTGACGCCCCACCCCCCCGAGTTAGTAATATATCTTATGCAAACAAGTACAAGAGTTACGATACCAAGACTGACCACAAGACTAGCACCGTCCCATTTAAGAAGGGGCCGGGCCCTTCCCAGTACCAAGGGAAGCCCAAAGGGGAGTTAGAGTGTTATCAATGTCATAAAAAGGGGCACTTTGCAAGAGTCTGTCCTAGCAAACCACCTACAGCAGCTGTGTCTTTGGCCTGCAACATTGGTGTGTCTCTGAAGTCTTCTGAGTTTGCCCGGGGCAGTTCGTCAGAGGCTGAGGCACAGCCAGTGCAGAAGCACCTGGGAGGCTCGAACCCTGCTCAGGATGTTTTTTGCGACCATAGAGGACGGGGTTGCGTGATGTGGGCGGGGCGCAAGCATGGAGTAGAGGTCTTGTGTGATACAGGTGCTTCCCAGACTTTGATGAAAAACTTGACTGGCTACCCTATAAATGCGGCTCGGGTGGTGGTGGTGCAGGGTATTAATGCAACTCGGTCATACCCGCTGGTGCGGTTGGAGTTGGAGGTGGATGGTGTGGCACGTGAATTGGATGTTGGGATTGTGGAGAAACTGCCAGTGGAGGGCGTCGACCTTCTTCTCGGCAACGACTTTGCAATGCCCGCTTCTGAGGTTCTACCCTTAGTCGTTGCCGAGAGGCCGGCCGACGTGAGTAGGGAAGAGCGAGAGTGGGTCGAGCGGTGCCAGGCACAACCCATGGCGTGTGCTGTCACCCGAGCTCGGGCAGCTAAAGTGTCACAGCCTAGTCCTCCGTCTTCAGACCAGCAGAGGAACGATCAACAGGAGGAGGCTAAAGCTGGAGTTGGTTTTAAGAGTTTTGACTCGGCGGCTCTCCTGGGTGATTCAGTATTAGCACCATTACTTAGTTCTGGAGTAGCCCCTGGGCCTGTCATCGAGAGTGACGAGGCTGGGCATGACGAGTCTCCACGACAGCAACGTTATGAACATCGAGAGAGACAGAGGGAGCAGCCCAGTATCGGGGAGGGTCATGCATTGCTCCGGGAGCAGTTAGATCGCTTGGCACCCTCAGATATACGTCGGTTGCAGCTGGAGGACCCTGAGCTCCAAACGTGTGCTAATGGAGCTGTGGAGCTCGACGAGGACGGTGATGCACAGCCGGGAGATTTTTTTTATTTAGATGGCATCCTCTATCGGCGTTTTCAAGACCCTAACCGTAGCTGGAAAAAGGGGTCCGGAGTAGTGGACCAGTTGGTGGTGCCGCGGGAGTGCAGGGATAGCCTACTGAGTTTGGCGCATGACACACCGCTGGCAGGACATTTGGGGGTAAGAAAAACGGTGGCGGCTTTGGGGAAGTTGTTTTGGTGGCCGGGGATGAAGTCTCATGTGCAGTCATGGATAAACTCATGTGATATTTGTCAACGGGTCGGGAAACCAAACCAAGTTATTCCTAAAGCTCCGTTGCACCCTATTCCTGTAATTGGGCCACCTTTTAGTAAGATTGTTGTTGACATGGTTGGTCCACTCCCTCCCACAAAGGCTGGTAATAAATTTTTGTTAACCATCATGGATGTTGCCACTAGATACCCCGATGCATACCCCATGAAAAACGGCATGGCTAAGACGGTAGTCAGTAACTTGTTGTGGTACTTTTCAAGGTACGGGTACCCGGAGGAGATTCAGTCTGACCAGGGGTCCAATTTCACCTCCAATCTCTTTAAGCAAACAATGCAACAGCATGGGATACGGGCGGTGGTATCGTCAGCGTATCACCCTGAGAGCCAAGGGGTGCTTGAGCGGTGGCATGCCACCCTTAAAAGCATGCTCAGGTGTTATTGTGCTGACAACGGAAGAGATTGGGATCTTGGATTGCCGTATGTACTGTTTGCTGCTCGGGAAGTGCCTGGTGAGAGCCTGGGATTTAGTCCAAACGAGCTGATTTTTGGACACCGCGTCAGGGGCCCCCTTAATATGCTGCGGGAAATTTGGGAAGGAACTGTGCAGCCTTGTTCCTTGTTAAAGTATGTGTTTGAAAGCCGTGAGCGCATGCTTAAGAGTCTGGAGATGGCAGGTCGGAATTTAACAGGATCACAAGCTTTAATGAAGGACAGGTATGATCGCAAAGTGAAGCTCCGGAAGTTCATTGTAGGACAAGAGGTATTAATTTTGTTGCCTTTGGTTGGTAACCCCTTGCCTGCGAAGTATACTGGACCCTATAAAATTGTGGAGAAAATTTCGGACCTAGATTACCTTGTTGCCACTCCAGACCGGAGGAAAAAGAACCAGTTATGTCACGTGAACCTGATAAAAGAGTATGTGAGGCGCCCCTCTGAGCCTCTCACTGTCCCTGTGTTGGCTTGTTGCGGCCGTGGTGGAGAAGGAGAGGGGGACAGTCAAGCTTCAGAGGAGGATAGCTGGGATCACCATGTTTCAGCGGATCAGTGGGCGGGGAACTCGAGCCTAAGGGCTGACGAGGCTATAGCTCATTTGCCTGAGCCGCAGTTTGAAGCTATCCGTCAGTTGCTCGGTTCATACCCCACTGTATTTGCTGAACACCCAGGCCTCACTACTCAGGCTATGCATGATGTTGACGTGGGGGACCATCTACCCTTTAAGTCAATCCCGTACCGTGTGCCCCCCATAAAACTACCCGCTCTGAGGGATGAGTTGGAGTATATGCTCGGTAGAGGGTTGATAGAGAAAGGCACCGTTAAATGGACTTCCCCCGTAACACTGCAGCCTAAGCCAGATGGCAAGGTACGCTTCTGTATTGATTTCCGTAGGCTAAACGGTTTGACTCCAACTAACCCATATCCTCTTCCTCGGGTTGATGATAGTGTTGATAAAATTGGTAATGCTCGGTTTTTGTCTAAAGTAGATTTAGTAAAAGGTTACTGGCAAGTACCTTTGTCCGAGCGTGCTAAAGAGGTATGTGGTTTTGTGGTGGACGGGAGTACTTACCGGTGTAATGTTATGCCCTACGGACTTAAGAATGCACCAGCAACGTTTCAGAACCTGATGAATGAAATTGTCAAGGACATTCCAAATTGCACCGTATACTTGGACGATGTAATCATTTATGATGACGACTTTGAGAGCCATTGTGAGCACCTGGAGACCTTGTTCCGGAAACTTAGTGAAGCAGGTCTGGTAGTAAATTTGGCAAAGTGTGACTTCGTAAAAGCCACTGTGCAGTACCTTGGGTTTGTAGTGGGAAGGGGACAGGTGTGCCCTCCTCAGAACAAGGTACAGGCTATCAATAAATTTCCGCACCCAACCACCAAGAAGCAGATTATGAGATTCTTGGGTATGATAGGCTACTACAGACGCTTTATAAAAGGTTACTCCACGGTGTTGGCACCTCTCACAGATTTGTTATCTAAAGACAAAAAGTTTTTGTGGGCGCCTGAGTGTGAAAAGGCTTTTAATTTGGTGAAGCATTTGCTGTGTACTCACCCGATACTCAGGGCCCCAGACTTTAACAGGCCTTTTCAGCTGGCAACAGATGCTAGTGGTGTAGGGGCTGGTGCCGTCTTGCTACAGACAGACAATGAAGGTGTGGAACACCCAGTAAGTTTCTTTTCTAAGAAGTTCAATGCTGCACAAAAGAACTATTCTACAATAGAAAAGGAATTACTGGCGATTGTGCTGTCGCTCAGGCACTTCGAGGTGTATGTTCCAGCCTATGGCCCAGTCGTGGTTATCTACACTGATCATCACCCTTTGAGATTCCTAAATCAATTTCACAATCGCAATATGAGACTGACCAGGTGGTCTTTGATGTTGCAGGAGTATAACCTGGACATCCGTCATATTGCGGGATGTGACAATGTGATCGCGGATTGTTTATCGAGGGTAGATGATCAGTCGTAGGCTATCACAGGTGTATGATCCCGGAGAGATTGACACACGGGTAGCCTCCTGCTTTAGTTTGAGTAGTATTTTGCGCTTGGTGCTTGTTGGCTCGCGGTTGTAGCCCAGCGTATTGGGTCGTAAAGCAGGAGTTGAGCGTTTGGTATAGAAGAAAAAATAGGCTGCCCTTATAGTGCAGCCGGAAAAAACATATTAAAATATAAAAATCATAAAAAAACTCTTTCTTTTGTTATAGATAATTGTATAAGTTTGTCATAGCCTGTAGAGTTTGAGTAGTCCACGAACTATCAAACGGCTGAGCTGCTGTAAGCTCGCTCTGGGAGCATGATATTATGTCTTTTGCTATTGTTAGGGAGGAGTTATGAAATGTGAATTTTTTTTATAAGATGTGTTTTAGTAATAAACTCAGCGTTGTTTTAGTGCCATGCGGTCGCTGGGTGTGAGGGGTTTGATGAGGTTCTGCGTGTCAGATTTTAGCTCAGGGTTGAGCAAGTAAAATCTTGGGGGAGGTGTGACGCATGCCGAGTATGAGCATGCTGTACAGAACGCTCAGTCAGACCCCACTCTCGCTAGGATCGTCAGGGCAGGAACTTTGGCTGTAGTCCGTGTAGAGTTTCCTAACTCAGTTTATGTGAACCGTTGTACTATAAGTATTATAATTATGTATTTTGTTTTCTTCTAAGTCAACGAGTTCTATTTTATATCATTAGATATAAGTATTGTGTGTGGGACTTATATGTAATGATGAGAGGAGAAGAGAGAGAGTTATGTAACGACGGCCCGGGAGCGCGCCACGAGGTAGGTAGGCCTCCCTCCCTCCTCCCTCCTCCCTCATCAAGCGCGTGGGAAATCCTTTGTCGATCCCAGATTGAGAGAGAATATGACGTCATGATTGCCAGTGGGCGGTCCTTAAGTAGTTTGAGATATGCCGCTAGAGGGCCGAGTATAAAAAGAGAGGTTCTTGCCACCATTCTTCAGAACTCATCAGGCAGAGCGACTTCTCATATCCCTTGCAACTATCCATATTCTTCCGACTGATGTGAACTTTCTCTACTCTCTGAACAGCCTATCTTCTTCCCTTCTCGACCCTTTATAACCTCAATGACCCCTTTGGTGCAGATTTAGTCAGCCAAAGTATTATCGCTTGAGTTCTCACGAGATAAGTGCCTGTTAGATAGCCTATTTTTGGAAGGGTTAACTAGAATAGGATTGATTGATGTTTGTTGCACTCGTATATGCATTTCCCTGTGTGCGATTATTCATGTTCCTGTTTTCTGCTGGCTTAGGCAATGCTAGACTGGGATAGGGTTTCTGAGTTGTGATTTCCTATGAGTACTAGGTTGCGGTTGAACCAGTACAATTGCAACGGAGACGTGGAACGCCTAGGTGGTCTTTCTGACTGTGTACCGTGGGAGTTTAGCACTGTGTTGCGAGTGAGGGCTTTTGCCTCTGCCACCCAACACTGTGCTATCTCATTTGCTTGACTTTGAGAGGATCGCCAGGAGAGAACCAGATACTAGTGATCTGGATCTCTCAAGAGAGCATCCCGTCAATTAACGTAATTTGGCCGCACAGTCTTAAGGACCTCGCTAGGCTACGAGCCGCTTGCTCAGCCATTGTTTCCTAGCCTACTACATCCCAGCTAGACTTTGCTCGGTCAGCAGATACAGCATAGTATTGAAGCTTTCCTTATGTATGTTATTGTTTATGCACTATTGATTTCATGTGTGGCACGCATAGCTACTTTAGAGATTAGTGGCCCCTGAGCACAATCCTAGTAGGCTATTGCCAGTGCATTGTCGGAGTACTTCTTCTTAATGTTTGCCATTTACTATTGTTTATTCTTATAATTCTTCTTATGTCAACTTAAAGCCTTTAATATTAGTTAATTGCCAGTGTGCTACTTATTGAATTGCTGTTCAAAATCCGATACTTACTTCTTACGAGTATTCGAGAAGCATCTAACTTTATCAGAAGATTCCTTGCTTGATGCTCGAGGACTATTGTTTAACGTAACGTAATAGTGCCGATCCGAAGTAGAGGGTGGAGGACTTCTTAAGTTCTTAGTCAAGGGTGGATTACTTCGGCTTCGGCCAACACTATTCTTTAGTGTTGTAGTACTTTCTTCTTTGTTTGATTGTTGACCAGACTAGATAACTCCCGTCTTGTTATTAGTCTGTTGTGTGAAACGCTAGTACCGAGTTCTTGTATACCCCGTTATAGCAGATAGAACTCTGGAGGGTAGTGGCGTTTTTTGTTCGGCTGGCAGTACTCTGGGGTTGGGATCGTGTGTTTCCGTTGCGGCAGCGAGCCATACTCGAGTCCTGTGTAAGAGCCCTAGTGTACCCGAGTGCCCGGTCGTAACACTAGAGAGAGAGTGCGAGAGCTAGAGAGAGAGCTAGAGCTAGAGAGAGAGCGCGAGAGCTAGAGCGAGAGCGCTAGAGCTAGAGAGAGAGCTAGAGCTAGAGAGAGAGCGCGAGAGCTAGAGAGAGAGAGAGCGAGAGCTAGAGATAGAGCACGAGAGCTAGAGAGAGAGCGCTAGAGCTAGAGAGAGAGTGCGCGAGAGCTAGAGAGAGAGTGCAAGAGCTAGAGAGAGAGTGCGAGAGCTAGAGAGAGAGTGCGAGAGCTAGAGAGAGAGCGCGAGAGCTAGAGAGAGAGCGCGAGAGCTAGAGAGAGAGAGCGCGAGAGCTAGAGAGAGAGAGCGCGAGAGCTAGAGAGAGAGCGCGCGAGAGCTAGAGAGAGAGCGCGAGAAATAGAGAGAGCGCGCGAAAGATAGAGAGAGAGCGCGAGATAGAGAGAGAGCGCGAGAGCTAGAGAGAGCGCGAGAGCTAGAGATAGAGGGCGAGAGCTAGAGAGAGAGCGCGAGAGCTAGAGAGAGAGTGCGAGAGCTAGAGAGAGAGTGCGAGAGCTAGAGAGAGCGCGAGAGCTAGAAATAGAGGGCGAGAGAGAGAGCGCGAGAGCAAGAGAGCTTAAGAGAGAGAGCGCGAGAGCAAGAGAGCTTAAGAGAGAGAGCGCGAGAGCAAGAGAGCTTAAGAGAGAGAGCGCGAGAGCTAGAGAGAGAGAGCTAGAGAGAGAGAGCGCGAGAGCTAGAGAGAGGGCAAGAGAGCTAGAGAGAGAACGCGAGAGCAAGAGAGCTAGAAAGAGAGCGCGAGAGCAAGAGAGCTAGAGAGAGAGAGCGCGAGAGCTAGAGAGAGAGCGCGAGAGCTAGAGAGAGAGTGCGAGAGCTAGAGAGCTAGAGAGAGAGTGCGAGAGCTAGAGAGAGAGCTAGAGAGAGAGCGCGAGAGCTAGAGAGAGAGCAAGAGAGCTAGAGAGAGAGCTAGAGAGAGAGCGCGAGAGCTAGAGAGAGAGCTAGAGAGAGAGTGCGAGAGCTAGAGAGAGAGCTAGAGAGAGAGCGCGAGAGCTAGAGAGAGAGCAAGAGAGCTACAGAGATAGCAAGAGAGCTAGAGAGAGAGCAAGAGAGCTAGAGAGAGAGCAAGAGAGCTACAGAGAGAGCAAGAGAGCTAGAGAGAGAGCAAGAGAGCTAGAGAGAGATTGCGAGAGAGAGCGCGAGAGCTAGAGAGAGAGTGCGAGAGCTAGAGAGAGAGCGCGAGAGCTACAGAGAGAGAGCGCGAGAGCTAGAGAGAGAGCAAGAGAGCTAGAGAGAGAGCAAGAGAGCTACAGAGAGAGCAAGAGAGCTAGAGAGAGAGCAAGAGAGCTAGAGAGAGAGCAAGAGAGCTACAGAGAGAGCAAGAGAGCTAGAGAGAGAGCAAGAGAGCTACAGAGAGAGCAAGAGAGCTACAGAGAGAGCAAGAGAGCTACAGAGAGAGCAAGAGAGCTAGAGAGAGAGCAAGAGAGCTAGAGAGAGAGCAAGAGAGCTACAGAGAGAGCAAGAGAGCTACAGAGAGAGCAAGAGAGCTAGAGAGAGAGCAAGAGAGCTACAGAGAGAGCAAGAGAGCTACAGAGAGAGCAAGAGAGCTAGAGAGAGCAAGAGAGCTACAGAGAGAGCAAGAGAGCTACAGAGAGAGCAAGAGAGCTAGAGAGAGAGCAAGAGAGCTAGAGAGAGAGCAAGAGAGCTAGAGAGAGAGCGCGAGAGCTACAGAGAGAGAGCGCGAGAGCTACAGAGAGAGCAAGAGAGCTAGAGAGAGAGCAAGAGAGCTACAGAGAGAGCAAGAGAGCTAGAGAGAGAGCAAGAGAGCTAGAGAGAGAGCAAGAGAGCTACAGAGAGAGCAAGAGAGCTAGAGAGAGAGCAAGAGAGCTACAGAGAGAGCAAGAGAGCTAGAGAGAGAGCAAGAGAGCTAGAGAGAGAGCAAGAGAGCTACAGAGAGAGCAAGAGAGCTAGAGAGAGAGCAAGAGAGCTAGAGAGAGAGCAAGAGAGCTAGAGAGAGAGCAAGAGAGCTACAGAGAGAGAGCAAGAGAGCTAGAGAGAGAGCAAGAGAGCTAGAGAGAGAGCAAGAGAGCTAGAGAGAGAGTGTGAGAGAGAGCAAGAGAGCTAGAGAGAGAGAGCTAGAGAGAGAGCGCGAGATCTAGAGAGAGAGCGCGAGAGCTAGAGCTAGAGAGTGCGAGAGCTAGAGAGAGAGCGCAACAGCTAGAGTGAGAGCAAGAGAGAGCTAGAGAGAGAGCGCGAGAGCTAGAGAGAGAGCGCGAGAGCTAGAGAGAGAGCGCTAGAGAGAGAGCGCAAGAGCTAGAGAGAGAGTGCGAGAGCTAGAGAGAGAGCGTGAGAGCTAGAACTAGAGAGAGAGCGCTAGAGCTAGAGAGAGAGCGCGAGAGCTAGAGAGAGAGCGCTAGAGCTAGAGAGAGAGCGCTAGAGCTAGAGAGAGAGCGCGAGAGCTAGAGAGAGAGCGCGAGAGCTAGAGAGAGAGCGCTAGAGCTAGAGAGAGCGCTAGAGCTAGAGAGAGAGAGCGCTAGAGCTAGAGAGAGAGCGCTAGAGCTAGAGAGAGAGCGCTAGAGCTAGAGAGAGAGCGCTAGAGCTAGAGAGAGAGCGCTAGAGCTAGAGAGAGAGCGCTAGAGCTAGAGAGAGAGCGCTAGAGCTAGAGAGAGAGCGCTAGAGCTAGAGAGAGAGCGCTAGAGCTAGAGAGAGAGCGCTAGAGCTAGAGAGAGAGCGCTAGAGCTAGAGCGAGAGCGCTAGAGCTAGAGAGAGAGAGCGCTAGAGCTAGAGAGAGAGCGCGAGAGCTAGAGCGAGAGCGCTAGAGCTAGAGAGAGAGCGCTAGAGCTAGAGAGAGAGCGCTAGAGCTAGAGCGAGAGCGCGAGAGCTAGAGAGAGAGCGCTAGAGCTAGAGAGAGAGCGCTAGAGCTACAGAGAGAGCGCTAGAGCTAGAGAGAGAGCGCGAGAGCTAGAGAGAGAGCGCGACAGCTAGAGCTAGTGAGAGAGCGCGAGAGCTAGAGAGAGAGCGCGACAGCTAGAGAGAGAGCGCGAGAGCTAGAGAGAGAGCGCTAGAGCTAGAGAGAGAGCGCTAGAGCTAGAGAGAGAGCGCTAGAGCTAGAGAGAGAGCGCTAGAGCTAGAGAGAGAGCGCTAGAGCTAGAGAGAGAGCGCTAGAGCTAGAGAGAGAGCGCGAGAGCTAGAGAGAGAGCGCTAGAGCTAGAGAGAGAGCGCGAGAGCTAGAGAGAGAGCGCTAGAGCTAGAGCGAGAGCGCTAGAGCTAGAGAGAGAGCGCTAGAGCTAGAGAGAGAGCGCGAGAGCTAGAGAGAGAGCGCTAGAGCTAGAGAGAGAGCGCTAGAGCTAGAGAGAGAGCGCTAGAGCTAGAGAGAGAGCGCGAGAGCTAGAGCGAGAGCGCGACATCTAGAGCTAGTGAGAGAGCGTGAGAGCTAGAGAGAGAGCGCGACAGCTAGAGCTAGTGAGAGAGCGCGAGAGCTAGAGAGAGAGCGCGAGAGCTAGAGAGAGAGAGCGAGAGCTAGATAGAGCGCGAGAGCTAGAGAGAGAGCGCGAGAGCTAGAGAGAGAGCGCGAGAGCTAGAGATAGAGCGCGAGAGCTAGAGCCAGAGAGAGCGCGAGAGCTAGAGAGAGAGCGCGAGAGCTAGAGAGAGAGCGCGAGAGCTAGAGAGAGTAGAGAGAGACGAGAGTAGAGAGAAGAGAAGAGATAGGGAGAGAGAGAAGAGTCAAAGGAAAAATCAATCAAGCAACAACAGGTCTAGTGACCCTTCTAGGCTGCTTGTCCTCCAAAACACTGAGGATCAAGTGTCCAAACAGTGGTTTAGAGTGGGTAGGGAACATTGGAAGGGAACTACTGCCCTAGAACTAATGTCCGTGGCAGGATTAGGAAGTTAGTAGGGGACAGATGGGTTAGTAACTGAGGGGGGTATACAATAAAGTTATTCATTTACAAACGCAGTCAGTCGCGGGTTTGATGCGAGATATTTGTCTAAGCGGAGTTTAAATGAATCAACGGTGCTGCAGTCTATAACGTCTCGGGGAAGCCCATTCCACAAGTTGACAACTCGATTGAAGAAGAAATTCTTAGATTCGTGTGAGTTAAAAGATTTACCAATAATTTTGCAACCGTTTCCCCGCGTGTAATTAGATTGGTCGATAGTGAAGTACTTACTACAGTTCATATTGTCGATGCCTTTGATGATTTTGAACACTTGAATTAAGTCGCCTCTTAATCTGCGCTGGGTTAAAGGAAATAGATTTAATTCTCTAAGACGCTCTTCGTATGGTTTGTTCTTTAGGCTAGGTATCATTTTGGTAACTCTACGTTGAACTCGTTCTAGCTTGTTTATATCTTTTTGGTAATAAGGGCACCAGGATTGAACGCAGTATTCCAGAAGAGGGCGG
>JBAKBP010027529.1:0-29972 GCA_037953745.1 Lithodes maja | reverse complement strand
GTCTAGCAAACCTCTGCAGGAAGGAAAACGTGGGATTCGTCGACACCTGGGACAATTTCTACTACGATGACTATTTGTTTTCGGACGATGGAGTTCATCTGAACCAGGTGGGAGCAGCACGTTTTGGGCGTCTTCTCAACGATGCGGTGAAGGATTTTCGGAGAAGAAATCGACTCAGCACAGGACAACCAGGAAGGAGGACCGAAGACAGCGAGGGCGGCAACCTGCGAAGGAATTAAATGCTAATCTGTCAAGAACCGCGAATTTGGATAAAGCTCCACCAACACGACCCAAATTCAAAACCGCCAGGGATAACGACCGAGGACCGATGTCAGCCATGAATGTAAATGTAGATCCGATCAGAACCAAAAATTTGATTAAAGAACGTTCTGCGAGTTCTAAAACCGCAACTTTAAAGGTTTTCTATGCAAACGCTCGTAGCATACGCAATAAATTTTCAGATTTAGAGGAACTAGTGTTTACTGAAAATTATGATGTGATTGGTATAACAGAATCTTGGCTCAATACAGTAGATAGAGACTTTTTAGCAGAGTATTCACTTCCCGGTTATGTAATGTTTGAGAAAAGCCGAATAAATAAAAATGGAGGTGGCGTTTTATTTTATATCAAAGAAAGTCTTAACCCGACCCTCTTGTCAAAACCTCAAATTGTGAACGTCGACACATCTTTTGTGCTAATAAAGAATAATAAAGGTACAAAAATAATACTTGCATTAATATACAGACCTCCAGCTCAATCAGTGCAAACTGACCGAGAAATTTATGAACAAATTGCAGATGTAAGTAACTCACAAGATACCGTATTTTTTGGCGACTTTAATTTACCTGTGACCAAGTGGGGCGATACTCTTACTTCACACTCCGGACATGACTTGTATACGAACTTGCAAGAGAGTTCGCTTTATCAATTTGTTCGAACACCGACCCGTGGTAATAACGTTCTTGACATTGTACTTGCAACAAAAGAAGAATTAATAGAGAATTTGAATGTTGGTGATGAATTCAGTAACATCGACCATCGTACGATAACTTTCACTTTAAACTTTACTAGTAACGAACCAAATAGTAGCATCGAAAAAGTCCCTAATTTCAAGAAAGCAAACTTTCATAAACTTAGAGCTATGTTTAAAGAAACTGACTGGAGCTTTTTAATTAACAATAAAGACATAAATACATCTTGGAAGTTATTCGAAACCACTTACCTAAAAGCAGTGCAAGACTGCATACCATCGAAAATACGGCGTCCAGGCCATAATAATAAGCCCAAATGGTGGAATAAAGATATTTCAAACTGCCTGCTTGCTAAAAAATTTGCTAATGATAGATTAAAATCCTCACAAAATGACGAAGAACGGGTGAAATTTGTAGAGCTACGACGCAAAGCCAAAAAGTTAATTAAGCAAAGTAAAAAGACCCTCGAGTTACATATTGCGAATCAAAGTAAAACAAACCCGAAAGAATTCTATAGTTATATCAGAAAGAAAAAAGTAGTTACTTCAACTGTTGGACCGTTAGTCGATGAAAATGGAGAATACACCAAAGACGAAGTACAAATGAGTAATGCCCTCAATACCTTCTTTGCATCAGTTTTTACAACAGAAGACCTCAGTGATATCCCTACACCATCGCCGATTCAGATTGA
Source organism: Lithodes maja (assembly GCA_037953745.1). Classification (NCBI taxonomy): domain Eukaryota; kingdom Metazoa; phylum Arthropoda; class Malacostraca; order Decapoda; family Lithodidae; genus Lithodes; species Lithodes maja. Next base: position 28,310 of record JBAKBP010027529.1, on the reverse strand, counting down.
TAATTCAGATGTTCTAAGCAATATCACCGTTACAGAGAGAGAAGTATTGAATTGTTTAGATAAACTCAAGGTAAATAAAACGCCTGGACCTGATACAATCTCGCCTAGAGTTCTAAAGGAAGCTAAGGATGAGCTCTCCAAACCACTGACATTACTATTCAATAAATCCTTGCAGTCTGGAACTATGCCTGATCAGTGGAAGATAGCCAACGTAACACCGATATTCAAAAAAGGCAGCAAATCCCTACCCAGTAACTATCGTCCAATTAGCTTAACCTCAGTTGTATGTAAAATGCTAGAAACGGTCATAAGAGACAGACTCGTAAATCACTTAGAGGAAAATAACATACTTAAAGATACTCAACACAGCTTTCGTAAAAAACGTTCCTGTTTAACAAACCTCTTAGACTTCTTCCACGATATCCTCAACCTCTACGATGAGAGTAAAGCTGTAGATATTATATACCTTGATTTTCAAAAGGCCTTTGACAAAGTTCCCCACAAACGTTTACTGGTAAAACTAAAAGCGCATGGAATACAAGACGGTGTGTTGAAATGGATAGAAAATTGGCTCAGCGACAGAAAGCAAAGAGTAGTCATAAACGGTAAGGCATCTAAATGGACCAATGTAAGTAGCGGGGTACCCCAGGGATCGGTACTAGGACCAATTCTCTTTCTAATTTACATCAACGACATAGATGAGGGTCTCACCTGTACAATCTCAAAATTTGCTGACTATACAAAAATTGCAAATAGCGTACTCTCAAAAGATCAAGTTGACGATATGCAACACAATCTAGATAAATTGTCACATTGGGCCCAAATTTGGCAAATGAGTTTCAATGCGGATAAATGTAAAGTACTACATGTCGGATACCTAAATGAGAAAGCAAACTATTCGATGAATGGCACTCAGCTTAAGAATGTAAACAGAGAAACCGATCTGGGAGTAACAATATCGAGTAACCTAAAACCGAGTCAACAATGTTCAGAAGTTGTTAAGAAGGCAAACAAAATAATTGGCTTTATAGGCAGATCATTTGAGCATAAATCCAAAGACGTAATCCTAACCCTTTACAATTCCTTAGTCCGCCCTCTTCTGGAATACTGCGTTCAATGCTGGTGCCCTTATTACCAAAAAGACATAAACAAGCTAGAACGAGTTCAACGTAGAGTTACCAAAATGATACCTAGCCTAAAGAACAAACCATACGAAGAGCGTCTTAGAGAATTAAATCTATTTCCTTTAACCCAGCGCAGATTAAGAGGTGACTTAATTCAAGTGTTCAAAATCATCAAAGGCATCGACAATATGAACTGTAGCAAGTACTTCACTATCGACCAATCTATTTACACGCGGGGAAACGGTTGCAAAATTATTGGTAAATCTTTTAACTCACACGAATCTAAGAATTTCTTCTTCAATCGAGTTGTCAACTTGTGGAATGGGCTTCCCCGAGACGTTTAGACTGCAGCACCGTTGATTCATTTAAATTCCGCCTAGACAAATATCTCGCATCAAACCCGCGTCTGACTGCGTTTGTAAATGAATAACTTTATTTTATCCTCCCCTCAGTTACTAACCCATATGTCCCCTACTAACTTCCTAGTCCTGCCACGTTAGTGGCAGGGCAGTAGTTCCCTTTCCAATGTTCCCTTACCCACTCTAACCACTGTTTGGACACTTGATCCTTAGTGTTTTGGAGGACAAGCAGCCTAGAAGGGTCACTAGACCTGTTGTTGCTGGATTTCCTTTGTACTCCTTTGTACTCCCTCTCTCTCCCTCTCCCTCTCAGCTAAAACGATATATAGTAATGTCTTGGTAACCAAGTTTAGTGGGCTGGATGGGGCTCTTACACAGGTAACATTTAGTACGTTCATTTCTTGCTTTTATTTTGGATATTATAATTATGTTATAAATTATATCTCACTCTCAGGTTTAGAGGGTTCTGAATAGTTCATACCCTAAAACTTACACATGCACGCACATATACACACACAGAAACACGGACACTCTCACACACAATTATACACACACCCACACATCATAGAAACACACTATGACACTCTTATACACATTAATTATACACGCACAAACAATTATTTCAAACACACACCATCACCTGCACCGCTACTTTCAGGAATCTGCGTGGCATTAATTAGAACCCCAACCCTGCAACAACTGGATTTATGCCAGTAAAACAAAAATTGAGAAGATTGAAGGAAGTGGAGATGTGTTGACTATGTAATAAAAACAATAATTGAAGGAACAAGCCATTGGCTGGGATATTATTCTACCGACAAATTTACAAATTCATCTTGGGGTTATTTTTGTTCAAGCTTGATAGAAGTCTAGGGAGCAAACTAAAAATAAATTAAAAACAAAACTTAATATGCTAGTATGCAAGGATGAGTAGTGAGCAAAGGGCCAAAGCAAGACCGAGTGGCGTGAAGGATGGAGTAAGGAAGCGGAAACTGTTAATAATAGTGAAAGACGAGAGAGTGAGGAAGACTGCGACAAAAGAGGTTATAGCACAGATGGTAAATAAACAAACAAAATAGTGGATTAGCCTTTGGTACAATTTGATCATGGGCAATTTACATATTCTTATTTGATACAGTATAACTAAGGCTGGGACTTTTAAATAGTAATATATATATATATATATATATATATATATATATATATACAGTATATAAGGGTCCTAAAATACATTATCATATGTTTTACAAACTCGTAACTGATCGGACTTCGCCAATAAGAGACGGTATATAAGTTAGTTAGTTACAATAGGACTTCAGAGGCTATCAACCCTTCTGGATTATTAAACAAACACACTGTAAACAACAGTGAAATAAGAGATAATAAAGAGAAAAACTTTGAAAAGAGTAAGGAGAGGCCAGGAACAAATTATGACTGCGGTGTAATTGAATAAGAGAGTTACACAGAGTTACGCAGATACAGACACCAGACTTTGCAGTATTACTATGCAGTCCGGCCTAAGATCTAAACATTTATATTATAGGGTTTAAGACAAGGTCAGTAATGCGAAAGGCTCTATCCCCACCTATCATTTCCGATTTGTTTATAGTAAATTTATAGGAAAAATGGAAATACGAAACTTGTGTTCCCTATATAATTTAAATATACACATACAGTACACATACATGCAGATACACATACCCACACTTCAACAAATACATTGAGTTATATAGTTACATATATCTAGACTATACAGACCTTGCAGTCCCTACTAGGCAGTTCGGACTACATTCAAACATGGAGGGGTGTTACAAAGTGGAAGGTAAAGACAGCAAAGCAGAGATAAAGAAAAACAAAAACAATACTCCCTATAGAAACTAGAATGAGAGGGACGCTTAAGGGTTGGACAGAAAAATAAAATAAGTTTTTTTCCGAACCCCCTTCTTCCTCATGCTTAGATCCATTAGTTTTGACATAGTTTGGTGATTTAAAGACCTTTCGCCACCATTTATTAGTCTCCCTCTTCTCCATCCCACTGTCCCTTTCTCCCTTTTGCATTTTTTAAATTTACTTTAGGAGTCTATACTATCAGGCGTGCTTTCATAAACTTAACATTCATTATGTAAACATGTCTTTCTTTCGCCACTCATTTCTTTCTCATTATATATTATACTATATATATATATATATATATATATATATATATATATATATATATATATATAATTATATATAGACCGTAAATAAAAGGTATAATCCTACTTTTTCCTTCCTTACATCTCACTCCCTCAACCCCACTTTTCCTCCCTCCCACCAGCCATCAAAACACATCCCGATAAAAAGTGTAAGTGCGGTAGGATGTGCAGTAGAAAGTCTTTTAAAGAGAAGTTTTAGTTTGTTCCCTAGCCATTTACGCCATTTTCAAGATACATTTGTAAAAAAAAATCGGTCCAGTTCCTCTCAAATTACAGACCCTCTCTAGCTCGCCAGGAAAAAAAATACTTAAATGGCACGAAAGGTCTTAAAATTTACAAATGGAGCGAAAGTTCTTATAATCGCCAAACTAATGGGGTGGAAGTCTTGAAATATCAATAGCAATGGGCTTAACATGAGGGAGAAAGGGGTCCAGAAAAAAAATCCCTCAAGTGTAAATCTCCCTCACCCTTAATCTGGACGGTTTGATACACCTGGACTCTTGGTGGGACGGCTGTTAAATACGGTATGTACATTTTGACGTTACTTACAGCAGAGGGTTTATACTATCTCTCTCGCTCTCTTACACACACACACACTGCCTCCCTCTCTCCCACACACACTATCACAAACACACTGTTACACACTGACTGTACTCATTGACTTCACTTACATGCAGAGGGCTATATACCTTATGTACTATCGCTCTCTCTCACACACAATTTATCCCCCTCTCTCGCTCTCACTCTCGCTGTTACACACTGACTTTACAATTTGACGCCACTTACACGCAAAGGGATTTATATCAGAGGTACTTATGAACTCTCACTTTCTTTTTTTCTCTCTTTATCTCGTTACCTCTCGTTCTCTCTCCAACTCTCAATCTTTAAATCTCTTTAAATATCAGTTTCTAACGCTCACTCTTTAAATCCCTCACTCTCTACACGTGCAATATTTTAATGGCCATGTGTGTATTAGTTATTCCCTCATGATATGATTTGCAATTGTGCATGTTTAAAGTTGTCATCACGGCAACAAACTGCTACTGTAATATTTGAATTTATTAAAATCATGCTCAGTTTTCCAGTTCAGCCGATTTCCTGTTTAGTAGACTTATTCCATCGGTCTCATTGTTTTAACCCATTCAATAACAGGGACTTCCTTTTAATCATTCTGGGAACTATTAGACTATTTTATTCAGTTTAAGAAGGAAGTGTAACAGTTAAAATGCTACAGACTATCTCAATCATTTTAGCTACTATAGATCCTTCTGAAGCTTCATAAAATCTAAATGCAGCTGAAATAATACGTTGCTGGTACGGAAGAGGTGAAGGATTTTTACGGTAAATGTTCGAATTAACTTTCATCTATTGTGCCGCTTCATAGATGTATTCTTCATAGTTTTGTCTTTTGTGCTCCTGTGTCATTTGTCTGGCTTCCCTCACATGTTCGGTTTGTGTATCACCTACACTGTAATCCAGCTAGGTCTCACAACCACCTATCCATTTCACTACACTTAGCACTACGATTTTCAATATTGTACACCAAAAAGAAAAACAAATGTTTAATTTGGCTCTCTCCCACTCAACCTTGAGACTTTACCTTGAGACTTGTTGCAGGCAGCTTTGCCTTTAGTCTCCTTCATGCGCATAAAAAAAAAACATTTGACAGTCACCGAACACTAAGGAATATCAAAATGTCCTTTATTTGTTTAGCTAGTTTTACAAAGCCACGAAAGCGAACAGAGAAATCCATTTATAATTCTGGCAGTGGTTGTCCTTTGATATGGATGGATGTATATTGTATTGTTGACTGTGATGGAGACATATTCCGAGTTGGCTTTGAGGTTCACGGTGGAAGTGATGTCTTGTTAACTTTCATCTTTCTCGTATTCTTACACAATTTTACTCTTGAAAATTTCATGTTAAATAAGTTTTCAGTAGTTTATCGATTCATTACGACTAAACCTTTTACTAAACAATGCTAATGCTGCTACTACTACTCTCTACCAGTTTCTCTCCATTTCTCTTTCTCGTCCATCCACTATTCATCATTTTAATCTATTTTCTAGCTTTCCTACACAAATATTACAACTCACTATCATTTCACCCACCCCCTACACTACACCCAAACCACTACTCTAATTCCCCCTCCACTACACCCTTCTACCCTTCCACTTCAATTCGTATATTTCCACTACACACAACACCCACTTCAATTCTTATCTCTAATTCACACTACACCCCTTTTCTCTTCCACTTCAATTAGTCATATTTCCACTACACACCACACCCCTCAACACTTTCACTTCAAATCCTATATATCCACTACACACTACTTCATTTTTTCGATTTCCACTACACACTACACCCCTCTACCCTTCCACTTAGTCTATTTTCAATTCACGGGTCGGCTGAAAAATTGTTGGGAATTCTCCAGTAACTTTACCACCTGCCACCTGCATTGATTCCCGTTGACCGTGTGGCTTATGTACTCCCAGCCCCCTTTGTCTGTCTGTGTATCTGTCTGTCTGCCTGCCTCCAAGCCCTCACTGTATCTGTCTGTCTCCAAGCCCTCACGATCGGTCAGTCATTTTTTATATATAGTTTTGTATGTGCATGGAGACAAAAGGTAAAACTGCATCGATCAAGTAGTTTGGTGGCTTGAGACAAGTAAAAGCTTAATTTTCAAGTTCATCAAAATAAAATTGCTCCAAAATATTGCCGGAATAAGTGCTCGTGGGACACAGTCTTAACTTCTCCATTCCCTCCCTGTGTTTGTTCAGTACTGCTTTTGATCCCCTTTCTCTTAGTTTCTTTTTAGTGTGGTGGACTTTTTCTGGACCCTTTCTCCCTCATGTTTAGCCCCATTAGTTTTGAAATATGACGTTTACCCCATTACTTTGGCAATTTTACTACCACCACAAACTTTGTCATTACCACCACCATCAACTACCAAACTTTACATAAGCTAACTACTACCACATCACCTACCACATCAATCATCACTGCCACATCAATCTTTAAGTACCACATCACTACCACAAGCATCACTACCACACACATCAACTACCACATCAATCATGAACCCCACATCAACTGCCACATAAACCACATACTGTACATCACTACCACAACAACAATAAACTTCCACATCAACCACCACCTCAATCATCCCCACCACACCTCCGCCCAAACCTCCCACTAATGCAACCTTTCAACCCCCCAAACTGGACCCTTTGATTGAGTTTTCCTTTCATGTTGGGGGCCAAAGAATCCCTTTTGCTGAAAATGGCTTCCAAGTTTCGGAAGGAAAAGGGAGGTAGGTTTTTTGGGGTTGGAGGGAGTCATTGTGTGTGTGTTTTTTTGTTTTATATATATATGAATATAAACTCTTATTCATGTACTTGACCATTAACTGTCTTTAAGTGTTAATGGTTAGTGTGTTTAAGATCTATAATGTGGTAACCCAGGGTCCAATCTCTGTAGAATCACAAGTTTTCATTAATTTCATTGGGAAAGTATTTGGTGTTGGGAGAGCAATGAATAAATTAGATTATAATATTACCTTGGACAATGGAGATAGGTTATAATTTCGCTTCTGTCTGTGGCTGTCTATGTAAACAAGATCTCAAAAGATCAGATTTCCAACACAGAGTTACTCTGGTTTCTAGCAAGTTAGTTCCCGATTCCTCTAAGTCTAGGAAGTGGGCCATGTTTTGCAGAATCTAGTGTGGTCCCCGGAACCTTTGACGCACAACTAAACGCACCAAGACCAAAGTTGTTCGCAGAGCCAAAGTGAACTTAGTTTGATTTCCGCTGTCGACTTCTGGTGGCAAGATAGTCCAAAACTGGATGTAGTAGCGGATTAATCCGCCACTACAATCTGGTTTGGGCCAATATACAAACATTTAAGGCAAAATTGCACCGAGGCACTTGCTGGGAGTTTTAATACTCTGCCATGAACGTCTAATCAGAAATACCGTACAGGCTTAGCCAGAATTAAAGTAAAAAGAATTGGGTAATCAAAGATCCAAACAAAAACAACCAAACTTGCCAATACAAATAATTCCAGTCTGTTCATAAATTTTCTTCCTCAGAGGTGATGGTTGGCCAGAGTTAAGCTACACCCTTCCAAACCGGTACCTGGCGCTACGGACTTCTAGCGGGCACAGTCTCTGAAATTACGAAGGCGATTAAACACTAGTCAGGCTTCTAGATTAAATTTCCCAAGCAAAGTTATTTAATACAGTAGGTGGTAAAAAATTACAACTATTAAAAGAAAACTGAAAATTAATGATCGAGATTACTTTTTGAACAACTTCAGGTTCGATCATTCCAGACCTTCCTCAAACCATAACACTTCATCATCGAGTAACCAAGTTGTAAAGGAAAAACTTTCATAAACACAATTAGTAGTGAACACATCCCTGTGGGTAGCTAAATAAATTATACATGGAAAACAATCTCTGCATTATAAACTATAGTCTACATAAATTTAGTACAATAAAATTTAAGACTCAATATAATACGAAGCATAATTACAACTTCGTAAACGACCTATGAGTTTTTTCCAGCTGATTGTAAACAGTCACTTCTCAATCTTGTTTATTCTGTTATTACGCTGATTTTGTAGCTAAATTATAATTATATAATTGGTTATTAACAAGATGCGAAGACCGTAAATGTGTCTATTAAATATAGAGAAATCGGTTAAATAATTAAATTTACCATCAGCTGATATAGACCAGACTATAGACATGCTAAACCCTTAGCAAAAACCAATGTGCAGCCACAGCACCGACAAATATTCCATGGCTCACCCAAGAGGTTTTTGTCAAGAGCCTCGCTTTTTTTAACGTGGTTCGATGATTGAGAACAACAATCACCCCTAGTCCACGTCCCTCAGGTCTGTGGTGGCTATTTAGACCCGTCATTGGGAACTTACACAATAGTACAAATCTCTCTCATATCTATCTGTATATTGCCTGATGCCGTTGTCCCTGAAGGGGTGGCCACGAACGAAACTCCCATATACACCCGTCCCCAGTCAGTCTGCGCCCCCCCCCCCCTCCCAACCAGCACTGCCTTTATCCACATACTTCACTCCAACCTTCCACCTCTTTCAGTTTTCGTATCCCCCTGTCCTTCCAACTCTCTCTCGTACACCCTCTTAGTTATTCGCTCTTCCCAGAAGTTCCATATGGCCGAACCATCTCAAGTGGTTCCTTTCCACACTTTCCAGCACATCTACCTCCACACCACATAAATCGCTCTTCCTCATTCGTCAGTCTAGCCCTCCATGTAACTCCGCACGCACTCTTCTTCTAAATCCGGCAATAATCGTCCCGGACCCCATCCCACTTACGTCTGGCAACTTTATGCCCTCCGATCTCTAGCTCCTGCGTAACTTGGCAACTGCCGTGGCCTCTCATCCCTCCCGACTAATCTAATTTATCTCTCAACACCAAACTCTTCCAAATTAAATTAATGAATGCATGTGATCCTCCCGAGATCCGAACCTGTGTTACCACATGCAAATCTTAAGCCATAGCCATTACACCTTCAAGACTACCGTGCCCACCCATCTCTCTGTCCGGTCCAAATCCAGCAACCTCCATACCTAAGTGACAACCTTCGTGCCAGCCCAAGTCTCACTAATTAAGGTAATTAGCATGTCCTTCCATCCCTTCAGTCTCATTCAGGGAACTACCGTGTCCACCCATCTCTACAGTAAGTCTGGCCCAAATGCAGCAACCTCTGTGCCCAAGCCGAAGTTACTACCTTCGTGCCATCCAAACTCTCACTAATTTAGGTAATCATTATGCCCTCCCATGCTGGAACTCTTTAATTGCAAGGCTAACTATTGAAGCGATGGAACCTGTGAAAGAGAAATTATATAAGTAAACTTTCATGGAAATATTGTAGTACATCCTAGCTACCTAAGGGACCCTAGCAGAAAGAGACAGGCAATAATATAGTGGGAAAGAAGAGTAATGCTCGTAGAGAGAGAAAGAGGGGGGAAATTCAGACTCCAACCTTGACATGTCAGTTGTAGACATGTTTAGTGTTGAGCTGTAGGAGTGAGGAGTCCGGAGCAGGAAGAGGTCTAGCAGTGGTGTCCAGGGGTCTAGTAGTGAAGTCCTCTGAAGTTGTAGTGGGTTGAAGATTGAAGTGCGTAGTCCCGCGATGAGCAAATGAGGCTTAGAATTTGCAGCTTTTAGGTATATTGGTTTTTTGATAAGCATTATGCAGTTATCCCAGTGAAGCTCTTATTAGGCATACAAAAATATACATGGCACTGTTACACATACGCAGATAGTTTCGCATTATTAACCAGTTCGATACGCTTTCGCAAGTTTTGTTGATACACTTCGCAATGGGCCGAATACGAGTGCCCAGTTACAGTACATACCAAGTGCATAATAAAGAGCAGAGTGGACGGACCTTTTTAGTTCCCTTTCAAGGGTTTAGATAAACATTTACTAGTGTACATTACTAGTATATTGCAGTTAGATTTAAAAATATTAGGTCGCCAACTCTATCGGTACTCTACTGAAGAGTCCACTGGGATTACATTTACATTTTAACGAAGTCCATTTTTGAACATTTAATTTCTAAAACCTCAACTTAAAAGCTCAGCACGTTCATCCTCCTTACCTGTAAGGAAAAGGAACCATTAGAAATCCATAAATTAAAGGTAAACTAATACAAAATATAACTTACCCGTTATGGACTTAATCAAGACATCTTCGTACTGTATCAAAACCATAGGTGTACACTAACCATTCTCGCATATACTAAGCCGATCAGGTTACACAATCTGCCCTCATTTATACATATTTAAAGTTTAGCAACTTTGAAGATTTGCATGAATGAGAAGTAATATGAAAACCACCATGAACTAGCATAGTGTTGGCTATTTTAACTCTGACATAATTTTAATTAAGTGTATAAACCATTATACTATCCTCCTATAAATAATATCTAAAAATAATTGCCTTTTTTGGTTTGATACCCTGCAATTATACTCCAGAGGCATTATTAATGATTGAAGCCGTGGACCCTATAAGCAAGAATCAGATTGCCTTCATAAACAGGAAGATACAATTGCCCAATAAAGTTCAGTTCCTCTGCGTGATCTTATGTAGGGGCGTATAAATGAATCTTTAGCGTAGTTTCTTATTTTTATCAGTTGACTAATCAGGATTCTTTCCATAAAGTAATTCTATCAGTTAACTTTTATTTCCATGTAAATGATCACGGAGGAACAATTATGTGGGCAACTGTACAAGGTCTGCAAAACAATGACAGTAAGAAGACTAGCAATTAAATTTTCTTTCACACATACTCTACTCCATATATTCTTTTCCATACTAGTTTCATAAACTTCACTGCATTAATTATTTCAATGTCCGTCTACTCTCTCTGCTGCATCCAGACCGAAGAAAAAAAAGTCATCGCATACTTTCACCATGTGTCACTACTAGCTTCAACATTTCTAGTCTCTCCACGTTGTAATATTGGCACAGTCACAATAATGTTCCCAACTTCTACTTCCATCCCTAGTACATACTTTCACACCATTTCCGCTTCCATGTTCTCCGATTTAGTCTAAAATCCCCTGTTCTAGCTGTAAAAATCTGTTCCACCCTTCAGCTTCGTTCAAAGTACTTTTCATTCCCGACTCCTTGTTCCTGTAACTCGTCCGCGTACTTTAATATATATTTCTCTCGCAACTTCTCCCTTTCATGTATACAGCTTTCTCCAATTTATCTCCTTGGCTTAGTCCTATATTACCATGTATGGCTCTTCTTAGTTTTCACCATTTAATTTAGCTTAAATTTAGGTGTATGTACAACTCTTCCCCTCGCCCCACCCATACTCTCTCCTAGGCCATCTACCTTCCATATCCTCTATTCTTTCCTTCCTTAATCATCCATTTTATAAGTCCGTCGAGATTCCTTTTCCTCCGTTCAGCGTAGATTTCCTTTCCTTTTTCGTTCACACACCGCCCTGGTTTCGCTTTTATCTAGTTAGGTCTTCTCCCCTCAAATCCTTTCGGTTTTCATAAGTCCCTCTCACTTTCCTTGCCTCCTTTATCTCTTCTTTCCACCATCCTTTCTCTCGCAGTATTTTTTTTCCTACACTCCCTTTTTGTGTTAGTATTTTGCTGTCACAATATTTTTCCTCTATGTCCTGATCCCATGTGCACGACTGCCCTATACGAAGAGGGCAAACCTTATTGGGAACCTTTCCGCAATTCTCATTTCATGACATTACAAACTTACTCCGCCTTATGAGCGTTTGAGACTTAAGATTGTAAAGTTTGATCATAGTCAGTTATTTTAGTTTCAATTTAATTTGAGTTTAGATTATATATATATATATATATATATATATATATACACATTTAATTATATTTTGCCAATTAGCTCAGTACGATAAATTCCCATTTACATTTGGATTTTAAGTTTGATCCGTATATCCAGAATCATGACGCCAGCAACTATTGAAACGCTTTACAAAGCGGTTTAGGCAATAACAAATTTGGAAATCATAGCAAGAATTGTTTTACGGAGGCAACTGTGCTACACGGTTACTGCTGCATTTGTGTTACCTTCTACCTACAGAAAATATCAAACTCAGGAATTAGCCGAAAGTGTTTATTTTATTTTCAACTGAAAATTACTAGTTGTGAAGGCATGGCATTTAATTATAATGCTTATCAGTTAGTAGGGTAATCTAAGTATATATTGATAGGCTTTGTGGTGTACTGTTTTGCGTTATGAAGTCTGAAATTACCATTGGCAACGGAAGCTACAATGGCAGTGCAATAATACAAATATTTGCACTTACGACCCAATAAAACTTAATTGAAAACCACTTATCAAGGAAGCTAACCGAACATTTTAAATTTACTTAATTATTTGTATATGTTTCTGCATACTATTAAGCGGCATTTTTTGACAAGTGGCTTTTCCCTTAACAAAAACACTTATTGCAATGTAAATTAGAGTTTTGAACGAATCTTTCCTTCATTAATCTCGCTAGGTTAATTAGGTTAGTTAAGTTAGTATAAGTTATAAGTTAGATTAGAGATTAGCGATAGAAATGAAAGTCGCATTTGTTCGAAACTTTGCAACTTATAGAATTTTCCCACAAGCCACTGAATTATTTGCCAGCAACGCTAGTAGAACTCATTTATTTTATATGCATTGAAATTCGCTTAATCAAATAAGACTACCGTTCTAATTAACAGTGCCTAGTACGAATTAACAGTGCCTAGTACGAATTAACAGTGCCTAGTACGAATTAACAGTGCCTAGTACGAATTAACAGTGCCTAGTACGAATTAACAGTGCCTAGTACGAATTAACAGTGCCTAGTACGAATTAACAGTGCCTAGTACGAATTAACAGTGCCTAGTACGAATTCTTGCAGTTACCAATGATAATTGATTTTACACTATGCAAGAATCATACATTTCAAGAATATTAGCATACTACTTTGCAGAACTTTTATAGAAGTTCGAAAATTTGAATTTATTTTCTTCGTAATCTAGTAAAATAGAGCGTGTATGTAGCTTAGAAAATATTTAGTTTTTCATATTTTTGCTTTTTATGATTAATATATATATATATATATTTCTTCACTAAACTAGCGCATAATCCCCAATTCAATTTAACCGGTCTCGTGATAAATGAATTGTGAAATTGTTCATGAGCTGGGTAACTTTGGCAGTTCCGCTTCGGGAAGTTCGCTTAGAGTTTGTCGACAATAGAATATAAAGTTTGCGTCGCAGATTTTAAGGAAAGATAAACTCGCTTAAAAGCAATTATATTTTGGTAGGTTTTCAATATGTTCACCTCAGTAGCTAAACAAATCTATTTTAATCGACATAACTTACTTTACAGTTTTATATATTTAGATAAACTATTCTCAAACTTACGTACAGGGAACTAACCAAACGAATTTTGCAAAAATAAATGAAAAAGTTCTCCAAGTACGATATGCAAGACCGAACTTAGTATACGGAAAGAGTCTAACATAAGCACTACATTCGAGGCGTTATTACTCTGGATATTCGGCTCTTAAAGTAAAGTGCATACCCATAAAGGTTTAATGAGCAGAGCACTCCTACTCTCTGCAATCTCTTCGCCGCAATGTTGCATCTCTCGCTATTCTATCGCCATTACAATAATCGGAGTTCCTCAAGAGCTATTCTAATGTATGCTACCTCTACGTAGGTTACGTAGCACCCATCTTGCAACACAATCCCACCCCTACTGTGAAACTCTCCAACCCAAGATTGAATCTCGACTCCCAAGCTTTCTTCAATTCAACAGCGGAGCTCTGAAGCTCTCCCTGAATCTATCTTTCCCTTATCCTAGGACTTAAATTGCTTCGAACTCAGTGTGTCTAGAAATTTTGGATCTAAGATTTCTATATTTTGGCCCGGTCACTTTCAACTCTGGGGGAGGCACTCATCAGGCAGTTTTGCATTTTGTCTACCTCATCCACAAATATATTACAGACCTTCCTCTTTTTAGTCTATCCCATCTTATTGTGGAGCAGATTTTTTTGTTTTCCCTTTAGTTATTCCAAGGATAAACTAATCCTCCCAAGTGAACTCTGGAACACTCTTAATGAAGCTTTCCTGCATCCTAGGACTTAAACTGCTTTAAACTTACGGTCCAAGCATTTTGACCACAAAGTCCCTTTAATTTGGTTGTTACTTTTGACTCTGGGACAGACTACAAGCAACTTTCCTCAGTCTTTATAGTCTTACTCCAGTCTCCTAGTTTTGAATCATAAATCATTATTAGTCACTTAACATATGTCCGTCTTCCTTGACCGATTAGGTTTGGGGCTCTCTTACACAGCGAGTAATCCAGCTAGCACTCACAAACTTCTCATTAATTTCACTACACTATACAAGCACACCTCACTTTTCAATACACAATAGAAACAAAAAATAGCGACAATCACGGTCAACTTTGAGGGACACACTTATTGCAGGCCTTTTGACTCCATTAACAGAAAAAAAATAAAAACAAAAGGGCAATGCCTTAAATCTACTAACCTTGCCAGAAGAGACGACGGGTGCTGCTGGGACATGCGGTGAACTCTGCAAGATATACGGGCTTCCATACTTCTACAGCTTCAGGGGCTCTGGGGAGGAAAAAAGACATAGAAATCAAGTAAAGGTAACTAATCACATTTATGGCCATCACTTCCAATTATAAATTCAAAGCTCAAGTTAAAAGGTCACCCTCGAAAGGCAAAGTAAAAGCCACAGCTATAAGAAACTTTGAAAAATTAAAACAAATGACCAAACTTCAAAACAAAATCCAAAAATGCCGAAAACAAAGCAAAATACAAGCCCAAGTCGAGTAAATACGTGAAAGGCCACACAATATATACAGTATATAGTTTACTAAAGCCTAAATTCAAACAAACTTAAAACTTAATACCAAAAATATATGTAGGTAATCAAGGCATAGCCAAAAGCAGAACTTATCCCAAAAACAAGAAGCAAAACTTAAGCCAAAAACAAAGAAACTTGCAAGAAAAGTAAAAAGTAAAAGAAAAAAATTAAAAGGCCAGCAAAAATATAAAACTGTCACAGAGCAGGGTAAATAAATAGGGGGTGAAGGAGAGGGAAGAGCTCAAGAGGTAAAGAACGAGACTTAAATGATCAGAGAGACAATCCAAGACCGTGGACAAGGAAGAGGGTATCCAGGAGAGAGAGAGAAACGTCGAACTTATAAATATATGCCAGAAGGAAACCGTGAAAGCAAATTATTAGTATAGGTCAAAAGCAAAACTAAAATTAGTCATATGAAACCAACAAACTTTTAGTACAATCAATGGGAAGGATGTAGTATCCCCATCCATCCATCCATATAATTAATATATATATATATATATATATATATATATATATATATATACAGTATATATATATATAATTAAGCCAACATTTCAAGAACAAAGCAACATCGTAAAGCAAGTTATAACAATAAACAAGCAAGCTATAAATTTAAGCAAAGCAAACAGCAAACTCCGAGTCAAAACAGATCACGGTAAATGACAAAAATTAATAGCAAAGAGAAAACAGAATAGGATACAGAGACAAAATCCATACAATCATACTTAAAGATAAAAAATATAAAACTATATAATAATTATATACTGTATATACTGTATATATACATATACAGTATAATTATATATACTGTACATACAGTATATATACATACATACAGTATACATACATACATATATATTAATTATAATACAACAAAGAAAAATAAGAAGCAGCAATTTACCTTTCAACGCAGCTTCCAAACTCGTCTCCGGTTCAGTATAGAGTGGTGCCCGTGTTCTACTGGCTGCTCGTCATTGGTTCCCGCCCCTCACCTCACCCAGCGACTCTGAGGCTTCAGGACAACATGGCACGCAGTTACTGAAGATTCGAAACACCGTAATTGTGAACCATTTGTCCTAATGACTTCATATTTACAGTAACCATAGAGTAAAGATAGATAGAGGCTAAAGCGTGACGTCACAAATCTGAAAATAGTGATCCGCGCGTTCGAGAGATGGCAGCACGATCGCAAAAGAAAATGGGAGGGTCCCCATTAACTTGTAATAATCCATACCTTGTACTAACAACGCTATTAATAATAAATGCAGCGTTATCCAGAGACTCTGTACACATGACAGAGTTAAATAGACATAAGTAGAGGCTACTGTAAAGGCCAGATCATCGTGAAATTGTCGTCATTATGAGGAGGTTCACAGTCACGAACAATCACCAATCACCAGACTGATTCCAGCATATATGTCTCAATGGAGTATTTCAAAACAATATTATTTTCTTAAACCTTTATTTTGTCCTATCTGAGTACAAGGTTTTATTATGCAAGTTATAGTAATGTGTGCTGCTTATGTTGACTAATTCTTTACTTCTTATCTTCTTCTTCCCCTTGTTACCCTCTTATTTCTTCTTCTTGGTCATGTATTTCTATCTTCAATCTCACACCCCTTTCACTTCATGTTCATTATCATAATTATCTCCTTTTATCGTCTCATCTCACAATTACAGAGCATTTTATATTATTTCCTCTGCTCTCTTGTTTCCTTTGTTTCTCTTTCTGTGTGGTCTGTCTTGTGTTATCATATTATTTTGCTCTCTCACTCTCTCTCTCTCTCTCTCTCTCTCTCTCTCTCTCTCTCTCTCTCTCTCTCTCTCTCTCTTTTATCGCTATACATCGCCACCTCCCTCCCACCCCACCCCCACTCAATTACTCTTCCACATGCCAGCTGTCCTCCCTAATATCATGTATAAGAACTGCAGAGGGGGGGAGGGGGTACTGAATTCGATTTTTAATGAGAGAGGAGAGAGAGAGAGAGAGAGAGAGAGAGAGAGAGAGAGAGAGAGGGAGAGAGAGAAAACAAACTAATATATAAAATATAAAGATACATAAATGAAGAAATAAATATGCCTGTTAACTCCAGTATCTCCAGGAAGGGAACAGCTGGAAGTGAGTCTCTACCAGGATCATAGAAATTCCTCGCAGAAGATAATGTTTGACGAGCAGATGTTGCCACTTCGGCCCCAAGCTTAACTTTGAGC
This sequence comes from Lithodes maja, assembly GCA_037953745.1. Taxonomy (NCBI): domain Eukaryota; kingdom Metazoa; phylum Arthropoda; class Malacostraca; order Decapoda; family Lithodidae; genus Lithodes; species Lithodes maja. The sequence continues at coordinate 10,990 of JBAKBP010027529.1, read as the reverse complement.
TCCGGAACTTTATAACTAACTTATTGGATTCGGTATTGACTTAAATTAGTACTCGTGCGCAAGAACATGCACGCGCACATGCACAAAACACACGCTCATATACACACACACACATGCTCACTCTCACACTATTATTCTCACTCTCTCTCTCTCTCTCTCTCTCTCTCTCTCTCTCTCACACATACACACATAACCACACACATATACACACTATCACACTCACACTAACTAACTCATACTCTCTCTCTCTCTCTCTCTCTCTCTCTCAAACCCACAAACACACACACACACACAAGTAACTACGTATGTTTGTGTGAGTGTATGGGAGACATTATAATTATATATTCCCTGGAGCCTTAATCCCTGAGGGGGTGGCCACGAAGGAATATCCTCCTTAATGGATAGAGACACAATTATTATGTTTTTTACACCAACGAACTTCACATCTAAACTCAATTAATGAAATCAACAAATACATGTGGCACTCCGAGGACTCGAACCCAGGATACTCACATCGAAACTCCGCGCACTATGCATTACGCTATCAAGACAGTTAAAGAAATATGGACAAGCCTACGATTTATTATGCAGCTTCGAATCCTGCATATTAATCTGAGCATGTACATATATTCCAACTGCGCTATGGTAACCTAATGTATAGACGAATGGAAGGAGTAATTAATGGGGCACTTAACCCTTGGGAAGGCCTTGCTATAAATTGCTCCTGAACCAGAATGCATGATTATGTTTTGTACACAATAACAGAGAAAGGACCCATATTTATCAGTCAACTATATTTTCCTGTGCTGTGAGGAAACAACACAAACAAGAGCAACAAATCCAGGCTAGATTATTTGTACATTTCATACTGAGGTGGTTGGGCCATGTGAAACGTATGGGGAGCCGACTCGAGACAGAGACATTTTCAGAACACAAATTTCCTGCTATTTCGAATGTCACCGTTTGTTCTGTAACACGTGCCAGATAATTGACCACTCGCGAGTTTGGGCTATTAGGAAGTTGGAACCGTGAATAATTATGTTAGTTTCTGGTGGATAAAAAGTATGATCAATTTGGTTTTGTGTATATTTATGTATTATGACTGTATTTATGTATTATGACTGTATTTATGTATTATGACTGTATTTATGTATTATAACTGTATTTATGTATTATGACTATTTGGTTTTGTGTATATTTATGTATTATAACTGTATTTATGTATTATGACTGTATTTATGTATTATGACTGTATTTATGTATTATAACTGTATTTATGTATTATGACTGTATTTGGTTTTGTGTATATTTATGTATTATGACTGTATTTATGTATTATGACTGTATTTGGTTTTGTGTATATTTATGTATTATGACTGTATTTTAGCTGATTATTCTGCTAAATATTGACGGCCACAGCTCCAACTTCCTTATATAACGAAACTCGTAAGTGGTCAATTGTAGCTTTGGTAATTGATGTGTGTCTTGGTGTTTTGTTTGAAGGGTGGCCAACTTATGAGACGGGGATCACGGAAGTTGAGACGCATAATTAATAGAGAGAGAGAGAGAGAGAGTGAGTGTGTGTGTGTGTGTGTGTGTGTGTGGGTTAGAATGAGAGTGAGTGATAGATAGACAGACAGAAAGAGAGAGATAGAGAGAGTGTGTCTGTGCGTGTGTGTGAGTGAGAGTGAGAGAGAGAGAGAGAGTGTGAGAGAAAGAGAGACAGACAGACAGACAGAGAAAGAGAGGAGAGAGAGCGACAGACAGAGAGGGAGAGTCAGACAGACAGAGAGGGTAGGAGGTTTCAGAATGTAGGACAATATGAGAGAGAAGAGCATCTGTGAAACACAGGGAAGATATACAAGGCAAGACAATTAACCCTTTCAAGATACGATGACGCATTTCCTCTCTGTCTTCTGGCTATTATTAGACGATTTTATTCGGATTACGAAGGGCATATGGAAGTCAGAGGGTTTAATTGAGATAGTCTTTACCCTTTGAATTCCCACAGTTCTTCCTAAGCTGCATAAAATCGTCTAGTGATAGCCAGAATATGCTGTCAAAACACGGCAAAATGGGAACGATGAGATTGCAAGTGTTATTTTGGGGGGAGCTGAAATACACAGAACATAGATAATTAACCGCTTGATGCCTTTGGACAGTGTATTCTGGTTATCGTTGAACGCTTTTATACAGCTTAGGAAGGATCATTGGGAACTGCAAGGGTAAAAGACTGTCTCAACTAAAGTTCTCCAAACTAAAGCCATAGGTTGGGCCGGGGCACATGGACGTCCGTACTCGACCGCGGACCAGCAGCAACTCCAAAGGGACTTCAGAGGCTATCAACCCTTCAGGATTATTAAGCATGCACACTGTAAGGCGAGAATAGCGTCAGGACTAGAGCCCCTTTTCGGGAACCCCTGTCCTTTGAGGCAGTAGTTAGGTAAAATAGGACTTCAGAGGCTATCAACCCTTCTGGAATATTCAGCCAGCACACTGTAAGTCAAAAATAGCGCCAGGACAGGAGCCCCTTTTCTAGTACTCCAGTCCCTTGTACTAGAACTTATGAAAACAAATATATAAATATATATATATATTTAGAATCATGTTCTAGAATGAGAATAAACTTAATTATACGAATAAGTGCAAACAAAAGACTGATATAAAAGTCATCAATTCATGGGGAAATGTTATTCCCGTAAATTGATAGAAATAAAATATATACATTTTTAAAATAAAAAGTGAGACTCTTGCCGGCTATACGTGAGAAAGCGAAAACATTTCCAAGTTCAATATTCATGAGCAACTCTAATTCCAGATACAAAAACCGGTCGGGCCGCTCGCTTTTACATCCTCGCACATTTATACTGCCAAAGCTGGGTTGGGTTTACATTTATACTGGCAAAGTTGGGTTGGGTTTACATAAATTGTTTATTTTAAATGTTGAGATATATACGATTAGTCAAATAAAAAAACAATCAATCAATTATCATTATTTTATTATATAAATTATTTATAACCTCCCGGGAGGATTGCATGTTTTCATTCATTTCATTGGGAGGTGTTTCGTGTTGGGAGTGAAATTTATTAATTAGATTATATATATATATGTTACATATGTGCTGAGTTGAAAAAGTTACAATTACGTAAATGCTGTATATTCTCACACATTTATAGGATATATATATATATATATATATATATATATATATATATATATATATATATATATATATATATATATATATATTATAGGGGAGCTGAAATACACAGAACATAGATAATTAACCGCTTGATGCCTTTGGACAGTGTATTCTGGTTATCGTTGAACGCTTTTATACAGCTTAGGAAGGATCATTGGGAACTGCAAGGGTAAAGACTGTCTCAACTAAAGTTCTCCAAACTAAAGCCATAGGTTGGGCCGGGCACATGGACGTCCGTACTGGACCGCGGACCAGCAGCAACTCCAAAGGGTGGACTGAGATATAGGCAGTAGTTAGTTAGTTATAGGACTTCAGAGGCTATCAACCCTTCAGGATTATTAAGCATGCACACTGTAAGGCGAGAATAGCGTCAGGACTAGAGCCCCTTTTCGGGAACCCCTGTCCTTTGAGGCAGAGTAGTTAGGTAAAATAGGACTTCAGAGGCTATCAACCCTTCTGGAATATTCAGCCAGCACACTGTAAGTCAAAAATAGCGCCAGGACAGGAGCCCCTTTTCTAGTACTCCAGTCCCTTGTACTAGAACTTATGAAAACGGTATATATATATATATATATATATATATATATATATATATATATACCGTATATATATATATATATATATATATATATATATATATATATATATATATATATATATATATATATATACAGAGAGAGAGAGATCGGTTGGTTTACATAAATTGTTTTATTTTTGTATTTTGTGATACAGGAATGGTGAGGGTTGTTCCAACTGATTAGTGTATAATTAGTTAGTTGAAATAGTACTTCAGAGGCTATCAACCCTTCAGGATTATTAAGCCAGCACACTGTAGGTCAAGTACATTTTCAGGACTGGAGCCCCTTTTCGAGAACCCCAGTCCCTTGTGATTAGTGTATAATTCTTGTGAGACTGATTCATACGTTAGGCTTCACTTATTTTATTGCAGCGTTTAATCTCACCATAAACCATAATTTTAGCTATACATATTATGCATATTAGCTATACATATACAATACTATGGACTAAAAATGGTGGATCTTTTCATTATTAGAGATCCTTCGTAAACTTAATAAAATCGTCTAATAGTTCCCAGAATATAATGCAAAGTTTGTCACCGGTACTAAATGGGTTAAGCCTTTGCCCTGCCCTTACTTCCCTTCTTCCCTCCTCCCTTTCCCTGTTTTTTGTTTTCACTTCTTCCTTTCCTGCCTCCCTCCCTCCCTTTTTCCTTCCTCCCCTCCTCCCTCCCTTCTTACCTCCTCCCTTACTTCCTTCCTCCCTTCCTTTTTTCCTCCCTCCCTTCCTTTTTTCCTCCCTCCCTTCCTTCTTCCTCCCTCCCTCCCTCCCTCCCTCCCTCCCTCCCTCCCTCCCTTCCTTCCTTCCTTCCCTGTCTCTCCTTCCTCCCTCCCTTCCTTCCTCCCTGCCTTCTTCACCTCAATCCCGCCCGCACTATTTCTTTCCATTCGGGTATTGGCAAAACAAAAAAAAATATCCATGTTTCGATATTTTTCACACCACATTTTTCAAAGGTGCACTGTGTTCAAAGCCTGTTGTTGTTGTTGTTGTTGTTGGTGTTGTGTACAGCCGTAATATGTTATCAAGGTCTCGTGTTTTCTTCCAGTTTTGGACACCTTCCTGTTTTCTAAATATATTTTTGTTTACCAGGTTACAAAGCTTAATACTGTATATAATATATACAGTATATACTGTATATATAAGTATATATAATTATATATATACAGTATATATACAGTATATATATATATATATATATATATATATATATATATATATATATATATATATATATATATATATATATATATACTGTATATATATACTGTATATATATATATATATATATATATAGTATATACTGTATATATACAGTATACAGTAATATCCAGAAAACAGAAAAGAAATGTGCCATCATAATATTGAAAGGGTTAATCGCTGTGCTTTTCTTTGTCATACGGTTCCTCTTCTTTTGTTTTGCCTTCTCCATTCTTCTCACTGGCTTTCTTTTCTGTATTTAGATTGTCGACGTTTCCTTCCTTGGCGTCAAAGTCAGCACTCTCTTTAGGGGTACTGTCTTGATCTATGGCTTGCTCTTTGGCTTTGAGTTTCCCCTGTTCCTTCCCGTTTTCTTTAGTAAGCAAGCCCTTTCCTTGTTCCCCAGCACTTGAAGCTTGTTCCTTCGCATGTTCCCTACCAGCCTCCCTCTCCTTCGTTTGTTCCTTAGCAGCTTGTTCCTTCGCTTTATCCTTCGACTGTTCCTTGCCCTTGGTGTGTTCCTTGACCTGGTGCTCCTTGGCGTGTTTGGTCCTGTGTGTGGTCCTCCTGGTCCGGAAGACGGTCGGGTCCAAGCGGGAAGCCGGGGAGTTATCTTGGTACGAGGGTAGGAGGCGAGGGACGCGAGGCCCTTCCACCAAGTAGCTGGCCACGACTTCATACCACTGCTGCAAGGATAAGAGACAAACTACACAATATAGTACCTAACTAGATTAAACATAATACACCATAACCTAACACGAGCATAAAATGTAGGTACTGGGCTTATTCTAGCCCACAGAGATAGTCCCAAGAGAGATAGAATTAGTATACCTCACGAAAGTTTGATAGAGTAGGCTAATATCTGGAAACTTGTGGGAGAAGGCTATGCAGTATGGTTAATCCAGGCTCGTGAATATAATGGCATAATCTTGTACCTAACTTAGAATCTAATTTTGCCACGAGTCAGGGCTATAATATCTTACTTGACCTTATAGATAACAAAAATGCAGCGAAAGCCTACCCTGGCCCAAGGTGTAAGTCCCAGACCAGCTACCAGGGCCTGCCACTGGGGCATGCCGAGGTGGGCCAGCAGCAGCCGCCAGTATGTGTGGGTGTCTGGGGCCAAGAGGTGGGGTCGCAGTGAGGGGTCCACGAACCAGTAGGAACCCTCGCGGAACGTTTCCCCTCGGCCCGGGTACGCCAACACTACTTTACCTAGGAAATAGAAAGGAAATAAATTAGAAAAATATTTGGGAGATGCCAAATATCCGGAGCCAAGAGATGGGGGGAGTCCATTAATCACAGGGTCCAGATTTACTAACCAATACGAGCTATGATACAAATTAAAGTGACAGCAAAGGAGTGGGGATTATATCGGATTAACGCCTTTGAGAATCATTCAATCGGACCTGTGTCAATTTTGTTTGTATTGTACTTCACATTGGTTAGATAATCTGGGTGACGACTAGGTCCAGTGCAGTCGTATTGAGCTCAAAACACTGGTGGCACTGCCCCGGAGGATTGCTATCCCTAGTCTTTACTTGAGCCAAAAGGTTTCTTGGGTTTCACCAGTTACTGTACTGAATTTGCTGCCCGCTTCATTTGCCATATTGAGGGTTGTACATTTTTCAATTCAGGTAGTATTTCATAAAAGACATAGGCCATACTTGTAAGGGTTGGTGGTCATCCCATCTGGCTTGATAAGAGAGCCCCTATATGGTTGCGAGAGGTAATAGTTCCCTTTATTTTGTCCAGCTATTTCTTATTATAGCAATAGAATTCCCCTGTCGTACCACCTTCACTTAGCATATCACTCCAGTATTGCTCTACAGATCCAAGTATTCCTTCAAATTGTGTACTGCATACTCACCGTAGCCCTGGCAGTTGTCAACCTCGAACATCTTAGAAGCGTGGAAAGTAGGTGGCAACGTGGATGACTGAGCAGATGAAGAGTTTAGCCTGGGTGTAGAGGAACCAGTGTTGTTGGTGGTGAAGGCAGGAGGCAAGACGGAGGTAGTAGTGTTAAGTGGTAAGCCTGGGGTAGTAATGGTGGTGTTGGTGTTGTTGGTATCTTCAGCTAGGGCCAGGTCAGTGAGGGAAGGTGCCAGCGGGTCGCCACTACCCCGACCACTACCCAGACGGTTCACTCGACCCAGGGGCAGCAGTTCCAGATTGCCCAGACCCACCACCTTACCTGGAATAACAGTTATGTTTGTTATGTCACCACTAAATGTCATTAATATTAGTACTATACTGTTCCAAATAGATAGGCCAGAAATCGTGAACTCTAACCTCTATAACTCAAAAAGGGCTAAAGCTAATGGGCTGTAAATTTCCACACTTATTTCCCGGATGACCCTTCTCAAATGGTAGAAATTGTATGATATTGCAACATGTTTGTTATTCTATTAGTTTGTAGTAGGTTAACATCCTCTATATTTTCACCGAAATTGGCTGTTTTTCATTTGTTTTAGTTTTTCAGAAGAAAAAAAAAATATATAGGCTATAATCCAAAATGTGTTGAAACCTCTTGAAATATGCATGCATGGTGCACAGTGTGGCCTACCCGAATGGGAAAAAGGTGAGACCTTATAAAATTATATGTTTATTAATTTATTATTTTGTTTAAACAATACGCTATTCAGTGTGCAGTTGGGTCTGAGTACATGATTAGATTGATATCCAGTATTCGATAAATGGATATAAAATCGTAGTCATGTACTTAACCTTTAACTGTCTTGATAATCGTACCGGTTTGAGTGTTTTAGATCTGTATGTGGTAACCCAGGTTCGAATCCCGCAAGGATCACATGCTTTCATATATTTTATTGGGAGGTGTTTGGTGTTGGGAGTGAGATTGATAAATTAGATTACCCCAAAGCCCACCTGCAGTAGCATAGTTCCATGTGAGCTTGAAGCCATCGGTAGCGGAGTAGAAGTTCTTGAGGGGTTGAGGGAGGGTGACGTTATTCCTCTGTTCCCAAGCCACCATACCAGCTCTCTCCACACCCCCTCTTACTACCACACTCACATCCTGGACCCCTGCCACACCACCTAAAAGGAAAAGGAAGCAACAACAGATGACTTATATACACACTAACTACAATAGAGTACAGAGAAAAACAAGAAACAACAGATATGTAGGCCTATACACTCCTCTTTCCCCACCATACCAGCTCTCTCCACACCCACCCTTACTACCACACTCACATCCTGGACCCCTGCCACACCACCTACAATGAAAGGAAGTAACAACAGATGAGATATTATATACACCTTAGTCAAACTAACTACAACAGAGTACAGAGAAAAGCAAGAAACAACAGACTGTGTAATTTCCTTTTTAGTGTTTATGTGTTTCACGTCGTAGATGTGTGGAGTTAATGTTCCTTTCTCTAATTAATTTGACACATTATCATCAAGGTTTTAGACAAATTCTTTGACTGTACATGGCTTAAAGGTAATTGTATGATATTACCACAATAAAAAAATAACTTGAATAACATAATCCCTCTCTACCCATGCTCTCACCACCACACCTACAGTTTGAGCCCTGGTCACATTACCAACAGAGTTATACAAAGGAAAACTAGAGAGGCGCTCGAGAGAGCGAGTACCTCCACACGTTGGCGGGGGTATGCGCTCTGCCGATTATCGTTATCATATTAATACACCAACAAAACTTTTAATAAAGTAACATAAAAGTGAAGGTGGTATCTGAAGCCGATGTCACACAAGCGCCTCTTCCGGCAATTTGTTCAGGCAATTGTGGTCTGGCAGCTTCTGATTTAAAGTTGTATATTATTACGGTCTCTCAGAACCATACAGTATATGAAGTTAGTCTAGTTGTGGATTCTAATGTCGATTCCAAACACAAGAAATAGCACAAGAACAAACTTGCTCATCGATATAATTGACGGAAAAAGCGTTTGTGCGACATCTCCTTTACAAGAGATGTTATCTTCAATTTTCAACTACAAAAACATTTCCAGACAGCATTTCTGGGATCTATTACACTTGGCTCGGAAACTAGACATTAGAAAAATAAATTTAGGTGACAAAATTCTTATAAATATTCATCTCTCATAAGCTGTCAGACCAGATCAGTTGCCGATGAATGCCGAGGGAAAAAGCAGTTGTGTAGTACAAGCTTGACGAAGAAGAAGAAGAAGAAGAAGAAGAAAAAGAAGAACAAAATAATAATATACGATTCTTACGTAGAGTGTCAACAAGTCCAAGAGTCAAGTCGGTGACCAAGTTACAATCACGTTCTCTTTTCTCGTCCATTTCTATTTACTAAATTATTCACAAAATGTCTTATTCGCTGATGTTCACAGCATTTTTCAATCCTCTTATCTAAATTATTCAGAAAGATGTCTCATTCACTTATGTCCATAGTCTTCTTTCACTTCATGGTATTGTTGCTCTTCGTGATTTATATATTTGCATTGTCGACTCTTTGCTAGACCGCATTGTTTCTGCCGTTACTGATTCATATTTGTAGGGTTTATTTATCTGTTTATTAATTTATTAATGTATTTATTTTGATACTATTGTATTTTCCTCCCTAGACCTAAAAAGATAATAAAATATAAACAAAAAAAAAACCACACCCCCTAAGATTCCCCTTCTGACCAATCGGACTCGAACCTCTGACATTCAGAACAAGTGTCCAGACTTTAATCCACTACACCACGGTGTGATAAAGGAAAATTAACCTTTTCCTATTTATGATGTCGGAGGTTCGAGTCCGACTGGGAGTATATAAACATAGAATTAATATGTTGTACAGTTAGCAAAACTTAAACCTGGTACAAGGACTGTAGAGTGATGACTGTAAATGACCAACATATCAGGACAATGTATTATATGTATGAGAATAAATGGTCTTATTAACTTCAAACAACATTATGCTGGCCATAAAACCATATATAAACCTAAGTCCTAAGAAAACATAGCTCCTATTACCCAGCAACACATATAATAGTATGTTCTTCAATTCCAGAGAAGCAAAAGGTAATTATTTAGTGGGCCACCAAAGCTGAAAAAAAGGAATTTGGATTACGATTCTGGATGACCATGATAGGTCCCAGCTGCTTTTCGTCATCTGTAATTGTGTTATATTATGTTAACCCCTTCTGTACTAGCGACATCCTTCTAACTTAATTCTGGCTACTGTTAGACGATTGTGTGCAGTTTAGAAAGGGCCTCCAGCAATTAACAGGCTTCGAACTATCTCTAAAACCCTGTTTTACTGCCATACAGCCTTCTGAAACTTGACAAAATCGTCTAAATATAGCTAGAATATAATTATAAAGATGCTGCCTGTACAGAAGGGATTAATAATCTAGCTTGGCTCTGAAAAGTGCTGGCAAGCATTTAGGATTGTCAAGCTTTCTCGTTTCTATAGTCCGTTCATGCTAAGTTGGACAGAAATCGTAACCTCTAACCTCTGTAGCTAAAACAGGGCTAGCGAAAATGAGCTGTCAATTTCCACACCTATTCAGTAGCCAAGTCTTCCTATTTGGTAGAAATATTAGCTCGATTACTCTAGCCCTTTTTGAGTTATGAGAGGTTAGGCGTTACAATTTCTCCCCAACCTAGAATGAACAGACTTACAGTCATCAATCTGACAACTCGAACACAATTTTTGGAAGTTATTATAATACAATAAGCATATCCTAATTTTGTATCACATGCGTCTATTAGAATTAATATGCTATCCTTTTAAATTTTAAAAAATATAATATCCCATTCATCAAATTAAAAAGTAAAATAATGTATCAAGAATATATTAATTATATGTGGATAAAATAAGATAATCAAGTTCCTTTCAAATAATTGAGTCTTAAACCAAGTATTATCTAGTATGAAAAATATAAAAAATCAGTAATAAGTGCTGTGTATCTTAGATCAGGAATGAGTGTCTGTATCTGATAAATAAGTGGTAATGACATTTCAAATTAAAAAAAAAAAATGCTTTTCACTGGATAATAATCTTTCGCATAAAC